>VWZY01000354.1:27732-51724 GCA_013399075.1 Chloroceryle aenea | reverse complement strand
AGTTTAATGAGAATTCAGGGATGTTCAAAGCTTGCAGGCAATGAAGGAAGATGCTCTCATGGGTATCGTTATTTATAAATAACTTAATAAAAGAATGTGAAAATCAGCCAAGTGTTTCAGGATTTAAAGGAGGTTTTCCCTTCTAAAAATAGCTTGAGCTTCATGAGAGTAAAACCAACTACTGCTTTTCATCTTCCTGTGCTGTATTTAGGAATTAAAAAACCCAAACCTACCCCAAAACACTAAGCCAAAGATTGTATTTATCTCCCAAGGTTGCATGCTTTCCTTACAGTTGGATTGCCTTAAAAAACCCTGTAATCAAGAGTTTCCCCAACGTTGATGGCTGTTGCAATATTTTTATATCTCAATATGTCTAAAATAAATTCTGTCTAAAATAAATTGGAAGGAAGGAAGGGCAGGGGATGCTGACCCACCAAACAAAACCAACCAGATGAAAGACAACCACCCCCCCAAGGTGTGCACCGAGCCTAGTTTGCTTCTCATCTGTATAGAATGTACAGTTCTATGCATGAACTTCCATCTACCTGCAGGAAAGAGCCTACAGTAACTGTCTGAGCTCTTTAGGAGTGTTTGTAGAAACTAAAGAACAAATCCTCACACCACTGTGTGAAAAAATTATCTGAATATATCCTGGAAAATGGGTGTCGGGATGAGAACCTGGCTCTGGTTTTTGCTTTTGGGCTTTACCTTCAAAACAACATTATGGCCTTGATTTGGGGAGGGGGGGAAATATATAAAACCACACTTCAAACTTCAGAGCTCTGCCTTTGCCTCTGAAGTTTCTTGCTTGTTTCAGAAATAAACAAGTCAGTGATGCATGTTTTATTTGTTTTTAGCTTTCCTTTCAACACTGTTTCTTAACTAGGGCAGCTTCCCCCCCCCCAGGTCTGTATTGAAATTAGGACTTTGACAGGTACTGAAATCCTTCTTATATGGGTTGGTTCTGAAAAGTAGGTGCATCTTTTGAACAGAGTCAACAATTCTGGAGCTTTATAGAACTTCTTTTGTGGAATTTGAGAATCACTTCCTGTTCTAATGTGGCAGTCTCTCTTCTTTTTCTTGATTTGGCCTTGTGGGTGCATACTTCATTAGTCTTTAAGGCCAGAAGCACTTGCTTGTTATTTGCTGTTGGAACCTCCAGTAAAACCAAGCTGTTGGATTTCATTTGGTGTGTATGGATGTGTTAGAGTGTTTATTTCCATTCTTCTCAAATAGAGTGTACCTCTGGAAAGTTCTTATGTTACTGTATAGGCATCACTCTTGAGTTTATTTAATTGGAAGCTCTGCACTAATGCATGAAAATGAGATTCTCCTCATTCTTGGCTGCTGAGTGCTGGGCTGTGCAGGTATCTCAGTGTGTTGCTTTACCAGTGGTTTGATAAAAGCATTGACTCATCTGAGGACACATTGTGTCCAGCCTGTGACAGTAAGCAGAGTTAGATCCAGGTTCCCACTCAAGCACTCCTGGTTTAGCCTGATCAGAGGGTTTTGCTTAGAACCTTTCAGGGACCTGAGTTTTGTTGTCAAGTGAAAGATGCAAAGTGCTTTCCCCTCACTGGAGAGACTTGTTTATATCAAGTCTAGACCTACTTCTGGAAGAATGCATCTTGTTCAGTCTTAGACAAAAAGACAAGCCTGAGAACACAGTGAAATGGGGGCAGAAGAAAAATGTTGAGATCTTCACCCATTAATGAATTGCATCCTGAATTTGGATTGTAGGTGGTTTACATGTAGCGTATGCTTTAGGTTTTGAGCCCCAGGGAGGAGTAACCCCCTGCACCAGTACGAGTGAGGGGGTGACTTGCTGGAAATCAGCTCTGCAGAGAAGGACCTGGCAGTGCTGGTGAACTAACTGACTGTGAGACAGCAGTGAGCCCTCGGGGCCAAAAATGGTGCCCTGGAGTACAAGAAGAAGAGTGTGGCCAGCAGGTCAAGGGAGGTGGTTCTCCCCTTCTACTCTGCCCTGGTGAGGCCACATCTGGAGTATTGTGTCCAGTTCTGGGCTCAGTAGTCCAAGAGCAACAGGAAACTACTGGAGATTGTTCAGCAGAGGGTTTCTATGATGCAGAGGGGCTGGAGCATCTCTGTGGCCAGCACAGTCTGAGGCTGTGCAGCTGGAGAAGAGCAGCCTGAGAGGGGAGCTGAGAAAGAGCTGATGGGCCCCAAGGGGCAAGAGGATGGGGCCAGACTCTGGTCAGTGGTGCCCAGGGACAGGACGAGGGGCAACAGGCACCAACTGGACCCCAGGAGGTTCCATCTGAGCAGGAGAAGAAATTTGTTTGGTGTGAGGATGTCGGAGCCTGGCCCAGGCTGCCCAGAGAGGTTGTGGAGGCTCCTCTGGAGAGATTCCAACCCCGCCTGGACACTGCGATCCTGGGCCCCCTGCTCTGGGTGATGCTGCTTTAAGAGAAAGGTTGGATGAGATGATCTCCAGAGGTCCCTTCTAACTCTCACTATTCTGTGACTATGTTGTTTAGTTAACTGTGCAGTTTTAAGAATCATTTTCTGAAACTGAAGCAACAAGAAGGTAGGTAGTGGTAACATGAGGTACTTCAAGTCCTGGCTGAACGCCATACAGCTTTCTACATCTACCAAACCACCCCACAAAACCACAGCAGATGAAAATACTAAATTAAAATTGGGTTGTCATCTCATTTTATTTCTGTCTTAGCTTCACTGGAAATTAAAAGATATTAATTACAAAGGATTTTTAGATGATGAGGCTTTTCTGGAAGACGTCTCTCGTGTTCTCTTCTTGGTTACTTAGGAGCGTGTGAGTAGTAGAACAGTCCATTTAGCTTTGGCTAGCTTTAGTTAAAATAGAAAAGTGGCTCAATCTTTTTTTGTTACAGTACACAGCATAAACATCTTGTGCACCTCTCTTGTCTGGGCATGCCCTGCAGATCAGAAATGACAGAGCTCATTTTTCATCAGGTCAGCGTTAGATACCAAAGGCTGCGTTGCTTTGTTTTGAGAGTTTTTAGCTTTAGTTAAAAGTCTAATCCAAATGGTATGTTTTAAACCAGAGGAATAATGAAAACCAGCACTCCCACAGCAGCTCGTCCTGCGCCGCATGTAAAATTTGAGGGAATACCGATAGAGTCCATTAGGAGGTTCCTGGAATTGTTCTGCCAGTTGTGGTTGCTGATAATGACTTACAGTAAGGCCAGCCCTTCTCTGTTCATTTAACTTTGCTCCTATGGGTAATATGGAGCAATTATATGGGATGGTCAATCTCTCCAGGAACTTTCACCATCATGAATAGAGAGCCTCTAGAAACCTCCTTATGGGGCTGGTGGTGCCAGCCTGGCACTGGTTTTGTGCTTCCTAAGAGGCACCCGGCCGCTGCACTTCACGTAGGCGATAGGAGCTGTTTTCATTTTCACTTTCTAACTGCATTCTTGGGGTAAACTCTACTGCAGATTACTGAGAAGGCTCTTATTTCCTTACAGAGTTGCTTTAAAGGAAAGAGCATTGCTGTTGCTCACCCTCTTGGGACTCTCAAGCATCAGGCACTCTCCCCGGTCGTCCTTCTCAGTGCCAAAGAGCTTTCTTGGCTAACTCCCCTTTTTTGCAGAAACATTTCTTTCACTCTGTCACTCTCAGTGGAGGTGCAGACTGTAGAAATCCAGGAGAAACAACCTTTGGTGTTCTCAGACCTGTGAAAGGGGATCCCTCTGTTCAGGGGTCTCCCCACAAATGGAGATTGGTATTTGCTTGCATCTGTTAAATTGCTCTTTAAACTGAGCTAGAACAAGTCATCTTTTTATGGTTACAGTGCAGATGTAGACAGACATGTTTACAGATGTGAGACAGCTGCAGAGAAAGTACTTACATTAGCTTGTCTTAAGTCTAAATTGTTGGAACTGATAAGGTGTCAAAATATTTACTTAGCAATGAGAGTCCAATTTGTAGTGAATTTTGTGTCATGGGATTGCAGGTTGGAGGGATTCGCTTTCACTGCTGTCTCACTTGGAAATCCTTTGGCAGATTCTTCCCTACACTGAAAATTGTCTTTTGCGTGTTTTGGGTGTTTTCATTTCTCATGCACAGGGTATGTGGGAACCACCTGGAGAGAATTTAAACCCTAAATAATGTTGGTTAACTCCCACTCAGAGCAATGGATTACGCTCCAGTGCTTTTCATTCTGAATTCATCCAATTGATTAAAAGCAACGTGATGTTGTACTGTGGTGCTTTTTCTTTTCCTTTCCAATTCTGCAACTATTCTCATTCTTATTGTAAGTGATTACTGAACGTCAGCCTCCCCCCTCCCCAGCACAACGATCTGCAGAAGCAAGCTGTGTGATGTAGTTAATAACGTGATCGTTCCCTTGGAGCAGATCTATCCATTGACTTCAGGCTCCTGCTTGTGCTGTTTGATTGTTGTAGGCTCTTACTTCACTTTGCCTGCTGCAACAGAAGGTGTGAAAACATTGCCTCTCCTTAGCCTCCAGACTGCTGCTTTGATTAACGTTCCGGAGGAACCCACAGAAGATGGCAGTTTGCTGTTTCAGAATGGTTGTGTGGGAAAACTGAAAGTGCCCATTTTACCTCACACCTTTGCTTTGGCCAGAAAGCTCTTCTCGTGCTAGAAATGTAAGATGTCTGCTTCCTAGCCAAATACACTCCTTTTCCTCCCAGTGCTGGAGCGTGCTGTGCATTCGGAGCAGGTGCTGCTTCTGCCCTCCGTACCACCGCAGGATTGTGGTGTGGTGTCCTCTATTGTCTGCTTTCTCTCATATGCCCTGGGTATGTTTGTCTCACTGTGTTCTCGTGGGGGATCTCAGCCAGTGGGGGGGCTTCTACACCAGTTTTTGTCTTCATTCAGAAGAGAAGAGCTGAGAAGAGACTGGCCAACCCAGCTAAGCAGCTCCGGCGGGGTTGGCTCTGACGCTGAACTGAGTCAAGCTTGAGACAAGTCTTGTAAAATCTAGAATACCTTGTTTGTTATCACAGGGGGGGAAAAGTGTTGTGCTTTACGTTCTTCTACTTAGTTTTTTAAAGAGCTTAATGATCTGGGGATTTTTTTTTAGATGATGACACATTGATGGCAAATAAGTTGGAGGTGTTTTGGTTTGGGTTTTTTTTTTTGTCTGTGTACAGTGTTTCTTTCCCTAGCAAGTTAAAATGATTATTATGATGGAAATACCTGACTTGTATAAGTCATGATTTGCTTCATCATAGTCTGTATATTTGTATTGGATTATCAAGTGTGTTTTGCAGTATTTGCATTCCTGGGAGCTCCACGTTGCCTGGTGATCCAGGACCGTGAAAATATGAAAGATTTATTACAAGCAGTTTGAGAGAGCTGAGGCTAATGATTGATCTTGCAGCTAGAGAAAAAACAAAGCAAAAATATTATTTCTATGATTATTTTTTATGAAAATAAGAAAATAGTTATCAAGTGCTATATTAGTTTATTCTACAGGGTTTCTCCCTAATCCTTTAAAATTATTCTTTGTGATAATATTGGTCTGAATTTCATCTGAAGGGTTTAAAGTGTCTTGTGAAAGGAGTTGCTTGCAGATGACTCTTGGGCTGTTCTAGCTCACTTCTCTGACCAGTGCCTGGGTTGGATAATTTAGCTGGTAAGTCAGCAACAAAATCTATGTGTGTGGGAGAAGCACAGTCCTCACCTAAATAATCATCTTTGTTACTGAATTCTACCTACTGGCATGGAGATGTGCTTGAAAATCAAACAACAAAAAAAAACCCCAAACCCTAAAATGCTTTCTTTAGTTGGAAAAGCTTGATGTGATGGGCAGGCTTCTTTTCTTAAAGGTGTATTTCAGTTAATTTTTGCTTTGAATTAATTTACCTGTCTGCATATTTAAATGACAAACAGCACAAGCTTTCTGAAGACAGCAGTTGCAGAGGCCTGATGATTTCATATGCATGACTGCTGCTGCTGGATTGGTGCCATTTATTACAGGAGGTGATTGCCTCAGCATCTTTCTGTGTTTCTTTCCTATCGTATTTTTAAATGGCTTTGTCAAAGTGCCATCTGTCTCGACAGGTGAAAATCCATAGCTATGGAAACAGATGGCAAATCAGATTAATATTGCTCAGAACTGTCATTTGCTTCCTTGGCTGTTCACAAGGTAACGTCCACTGGGTTTGTTGTCTTTGCTTGGAAAGCTGCAGAGCAAAGTCAAGAGATGTAATTTTATTTTTTAAGAGCCTCTTTCTGTAACATTTTGAATATGTAAGTGAAGCAAAATTACTTCTTTCAGTGTTATTTTTTATTCTGTCAGGTAGTTGATATGAATGTTGTTCATAACAGTGACAGCTCCTGCTGTAGTAAAGCAGTTTATTGTCAGAGATCTGCAAACTTCCCTTGGGTCTTTGGGCTCTTGTACTTTGTGTTCCTGATCTTCCTTAAAACTGACTCATTTTCTGTGGTTATATGATGAATATATGAAAATGATGAAACAACTGCTTGCTTCTGGTTAGGTATCACTGTAAGTGAACGTTACAATCTCTGTTTGCTAAGAACTTTGAAAACCTTTAAGAGTTGCTGTGTGAGTGCACAATCTGCCTTGGAAAAACTTCTGCTTAGAAAGAACTCTCGCAGGTTGTACAAAACTTAACAGGACTCGGAGGGATTCTGGTGCACAGATTGTTACCATGAAATTGTCCTGCTCACCCTGCCTGTACCACGGTTTCAGTGGGTGTCATTGCCATTTGCTGCTGGAGTTTGGAGGCTTGCAACGAGAGATGTTTTTAGAAATCTTCTCGGGGCCATCCAAAGATCAGGCTTCTTGTGCTGGGAGGAACATACTGAAAGCTGTGCTTCGTAAATCTCTGCTTCCCTGCTATTTATATAAGACTAGAAGAGTTAGTTCAGTCTGCCCTTACCTATACATCAGTCATCCTGAAGAAAATTCCCATGTATCTCATCCTTTTAAATAACTGGAGTGGCCTCCACATAAGCTGAGAAACATTGATCTTGTCACCTCAGATACCTGTTAAATGCCTTGTGCTGGCATTTGCATCTGATGTCTGCATGTGCTATTTATTACTGGGTGTATACATCTTTACTACCTTCTGCTATTTACCATTTTACTGGTAGCTACATATCCAGGGTTTATTTTTATGTGTATATGTTTGTACATACATAAAAAATAATGCATTACAATGTAATTGAATCTGAAGCTTTTAAGTGCTTCTTGTGTTTCCATCTTTGATTAAGTAGTGAAACTGCCCAGCTACAGCTTTCTGTAACGTACAAATCTGTTAGTGCTGCTGCTGCAAACTGGCAAGACTAATATTTGTGCTCTGGAAAATCTGGAGAACATCCTAGTTCACTTAAGGTCTCAGAAAGGGTTCAACTTTCCTGTCGGCTTCGGTTCATCAACATGAAAATGCAAAATTTCAGCAGTTAAATGGACAAAGAGCTGGTAGTGCTGTTGATTTTTCCAGGTAGTTTGCTTTTTTTTTCATTAGCACTGTTCTAGCAATACTTTGTTCCTCAGAATTCTTGTAAGTATAACTTACTTCCAGCTCCTGATAGCTTTTTGGTGTTGATAACTTAAAAAACCAACCCCCCAGTCAAACCATTTCAAAATGGTGCATTCTTGTACAGTGCTTTTGCTTTCCAGACTGTTTTCTGATGTTTTTTTTCAGTTTATTCTTATTATGCATGACAATACATTTGTCTGCTAGAGACTGACTGTATGAAAGGCACAGTCTCAGTTGGATTTTGCATCTTTGAGCAATCACACATCTTTAAAATGCATCACTCTTCTGTTCTGCTTGCCTTGGGGACTCGGAGGCTGTGAGACTTGAGACTGCTTACATCATTTTGTGTACATAATGATGGGGTTTTATTTCTCTGTGCCAGTGGTAATAAATACCACGCACAGTGAATGAAAATGGGTTTATTTCATTAAATCAATGTACTTGCAACTCATGTGAATCTGGAGTGTGGCTTTGTTTTGGGAGCAGAAAGAATTGTTCCAGTCCCAGTGTTTTCAGTGTTTGCTGCCCCAGTTGAGTCCCTCTCAACTTAAAATTGGGCAAAATATTTTTAGTGCTCTGTGTGCTGTCTCCATATTTCAAGCCATGGACCAGACTGAAATAGCAACCTTCATCTTTTCACTCCTCTTCACAGACAAATAAGGACGTTCTGGTAACATCTCCCCCTCCACGAGCAGTTTACACGCGCGCTGCACAATGTGCTGCTCTTTGGCCCTGCCTCGAGCTGGAGGTGTGGGGGGGATCTCCAGAATTTCTGTGGGTAGAAGAAAAGTTCCAAATCAGGCAGCTCTGGCTGAGTGGGAGGCAGAACTGTGCTGCAGCAGTGGCTGCTGGTACCTTCCCTTGAGGTGGCAGAACACTTGGAACAAGGCGGGTGGCAGATGAAGACGGTTGTGTCCTTTCGATCTCTCGTAATCCTTTGAGCTTGGCAGCAGTAAATTCTGCTTTAATACTGGAAGCAATATCCAGTACAACATAAACTTCTTTCTGTCAGCTCCATTTTCTTCTTAAACTGCATACTCCCTGCTTTTGTTGGTGGTTCTACAGGAGTTTGGGTAAATGTGGGGTAAATGGAGCAACTGTAGGGATGCCTCATTGCTTCTGCACTATGGAAGCAGGAACGTGGTCACCAATTCTCTGTCACTGTTACACTGAGATATTGATTGCTGTAACAAGAGAGATTTTTTCTGGGATTTCATAACTGACTGTAAAGCAGTGATTAAAAACCTGCCTATACGAAGTTGAGTGCAGAAAAAGGGAAATTGCTCGAGTCCTCTGGGGATCTTGTTTGTCCTCTTAATCTCACACATCCGTTTGTAAATGAACTGTTCTCTCTGGTGCTGTGTTTGCCTGCCCTGCTCCCAGCGATGCTGCAGAGGAACTCGATTAATGTGTGGCAGGGAGGGGAAGGGGCACTTGTTATCCAGGTCTTTTGCTTACAGATGGTGTGGTTTCTGTTTGCCATGAGCGTTGCTTACTTCTCATCCAACTGATAGTACTGTAGAAAGACCTTGGCTTGTTAACCACCATAACCCAGTGTTTGATAAACTGGCTCTAAAGCAGTGCTTTGAGAGGTTATTACCTGGAACCAAGTCTCAGCTTTTACTGTTAATTACATTTTTTGAACAGGTGGGCAGGAACAACCAGGATTAAAAAGCAATAAAACCAGGTGCTTTCTTCTCTAATACTCCTTTCCAAACTGTTCTGGGCACCTGGTACACATCAAACTCTGTTAACATTAATTAGCCATGAATTATGGAGCCCATTCCCCTTTTCCTGTCCTCTCAGTGCCTTGTGTGTTCTCCCAGGCAGCTGCTTTTGCATACACACAGGAAACGCTGCTCTGCGGAGCACTCCGTGCATCTTCCACAAAGACTCTTGTTACATATCCCAGAAAGTATAGCAGCAAACAGTGACAACATCCTGAAATAAGACATTCTAAGAGCAAATGTGTTAAGGTTTGTATTATGGAGATGATCAACAGAATAATCTAAAAGAATATTTAGTGTTTGTTACTCTTTTAACATTTTTTTTCCCTGTTGGCTTTCAGCTCAGATCGACTGATAGAAGAAACAATAAGGTAGGAATCAACTCACTATTTCCATTATTTTCTGTACATTGAATTGTGTCTAAAGGTATCAGCCATTTACTTAAACAATAGGTAAGGGCTTGAGAGGTTCTTGCTCTTTTATAGTTCTTTATCTTTTAGGTTTTTTACGTGGTTTGAAGACTTGTGTGATACCTTCTCGAGCTGATCCAGAAATTTTAGAACCATAGAATCATAAATTACTTTTATCATCTGTGCCTTTACCAATCTTCCACTGAACTCTGGGATTTTGCAAACCAATAATTCAGAGTGCCTGACTTAATGGTTTTAAGTTTTAGATTATTGCTTTAAAAAGGAAAAAAAAAAAAAGGGAAGAAAGTGAGCAAGATATGCTTTCAGATAATGCATGTACTGGCATAAGTGATCAAGAAGAGTGATTAGAGGTGCAGCAAGGCTCTGTGTCCATTAAGGGCTGCCTGGCTTAACTACACACTGGGCTCAGTATAATTAACATGGTGGAAGAATGTGTTAAACCCCATTAATGTGCAGTGATGAACCAGAAGTGGTTGGTACAATAATATCTGGAAATGTGGATATAATCTCACCACAGCCTCATAAAGGTAATAGCCAAATGTAGCACAGTTTATTCTTGATATTTCTTTTACTTTGGGTTCTAGTCCTTTCCTGATTAAAAGTCCTCTCCTTTACTGCCATGCTTGTAGCCCTGCTTTTCCATCTTGTAAAAACACTCAGTATTTGTTGAATCTCTTACCCACTGCCACTCCACTAACTAGAGCATTAAACAGCATATGGTGATTTATTAAGCTTAATATCCTGTAAAACGACTTGTATTTTATCACTGGCACTTTTCACCTAGCCTCTTGGTCATGCATCAGCTGAGGATCTGAGGGGAGGTGTGTGTGTGAAGTGAACCTCTGTGTGGATTTCCCTGCGCAGGGGAGCGTAGCTGTGGCAGACCTGGAGCAGGGCAGCTACCTGAATACTCACCCAGGTTCCTCCATCAGTTTATAGCCTGCTCAGAAGCTCTGTGGTGTCTACAGTAGGTGTCCTGGCTGGTTTAAAGCTGCTCTGAGTTTCATTTGCGTGAGCTGGGTCCCGTGGTTGATTACAAATCAACTCTCTCCACAGTGGCTGCTTCTCACGCAATAATCCCCAGCGCACGGCTGGGGTCAGAGCTCCTTGGGGCTGTTTGCTGAAAGCATTTCTGCTGTTAATAAATCAACTTTCTGTTTTTAAGAGGCTGGATTTCAGTGCTCCTTGTTTCACCATTTATTATCTGTAGTAAATGAACTTCTTGTTGTAGTTGTTGCCAGAAATGTCCTATGTTTCTTTTTATAGTGGAGCAGCTGCTTTAGTATGTACATTGAACAGGAAATGGGATTTTATTTATATCATTGTAATTTAATTCCCACTCTGTTGAAACCAGGGTGATTTTTTTGTTTTACTCTCTCTTGTCATCTCCAGTAATTGCAGGTGTTCAGGAATAATATCAATTAGTGGTAGACCCTGCTGGATTTGAAGTGATTTTACCAGACAGAAATTTACCCAGCTTCTGATTGTCAATTGCCTTACCTATTGTCAACCAAGTAAAAGAGGGAATTGTGCTGGGGAAGCTGTTTGACTGAAGGTTCCTTGTGTGAAGTGAGATGTAATTAGCTTATTCGGGCTACTAATGCTGCTCTGTCTTCAAGGTTTACATCTGCTGTGGTTCATTACTCATTATTTGGGTGTAATTCAGGGAGTAAAAAAATCACTTTTCCTTTTTTTAGGCGTTGTTATGGAGCAATGATTCTAAACACTGGGAAGCATTTCTCTGTGTGTGCAGAGGCTTTTGGTGACAAGCCACATACTGGTGACCCCAGTCCCCGGGGCTCCACAATTAGCACTAATTGTGGAACCCTGACTCTCATTCTCTGTAGAAAAGAGAACCAAAGAGTCACAGAATCATTTCGGTTGGAAGAGCCCTTTATGATCATTGAGTCCAACCATTAACCCAGCACTGCCAGGGCACCACTGACCCATGGCCCTCAGCACCACAGCTCCACAGCTTTGAAACCCCTCCAGGGATCATGGGGACTCCACCACTGCCCTGGGCAGCCTGGGCCAGGCCTGGACAGCCCTTGTGGGAAAGACTCTTTTTCTTAATACCCAGCCTAAACCTCCCCTGGGGCAAATTGAGGCCCTTTCCTCTTGTCCTGTTGCTTGTTCCTTGGGAGCAGAGCCCAACCCCACCTGGCTCCAGCCTCCTGTCAGGGAGCTGTTGAGAGGAGAAAGTCTCCCCCAAGCCTCCTTCTCTCCAGGCTGAGCAACCCCTGTTAAGAGGTGCAGAGCTTGACTCGTTCCTCCACGTCAGCCAATGGAGGTGGGTGAGCCTGGCTGGGCACCTGGGCTGAAAGGATGCAGCAAGCAAAGCCATGAGCAGGGCTGGCATTCCAGATGTTTTGTTAGTACTAAACTTGTAATCAATTTTTAAATGAATTTCGTGACACGGGTTCTTACTGCAACATATTTCTTTCCAGAAATGAGTGGGATGTGCTACTTTGTACTGCAGTTCTTTTGGAACAGTGCTCACTTCTCTTGGCCAGATTTAAATATAAGCATAGATTTTGCTTAATATGTTTGGCATTCTCGGGTTTTCATTTTCAAACATTATCACTTTTCCAAAATAGCAAACGATTTATTTCTTGTTTTCCAACAACTTACACTTTTAGGTTGGCTCAGTTTTATTTTTTAAGTAATTATTTGCATCCACAGTGTGACAAGTTCTTAGGATTTTATCGTAATACTGTTTCTGAGGCCTGGTTCAGGCTGCTTTGACACTATTTTTTTATATATTAACATATTGGGCTATTCCATTTCCACTCTGAAGCCATAGGTTTAATGTAATAATATAATTTTATTTATTTTAGATTTAATTAAAAAAAAAAGTCTCCTTATGTATTTGAGGTATTTCTTTAGGTAATATTAGGGATTTAATTAATAAAAGGAAAAAAATTCACTAGCATTGAATCTTGACTTTACAGAGTGGAAAGGCATGAGTTGGATTTTGAGGCAAAATCACTTGGTCTTTCTGAGGAAATGTTCCTTTCTTTTTCATCTTGGGCTTCATCAAAAGACAAAGGTCTTTAGTTTGAAGGCTTGTGTGTGCAAGTGCATCTATGTGCACACGTATACATTTATAGAGGTGAATGTGTGGATGGAGGCACAAAGAATAGTGATAGAATCAGAATTCGTGCAATTTAAAACTAGAGCTTGCAGTTCTGTGCAGAGTCCATTCCCTTAATCACAGCCGTGGTTGTGAATTCAAATGAGCAAATAGAATTCGTGGGCTACACAAACAAAGCACAAGTTCCAGTAATTGATCAATTACTGGATTTTTAAAAACATGCCTCGTTCCTTTGGAGCTTTTGTTGCAGTTCTCCCTGGCTGTCGTTGAGGGAGCTGTTTTGGTGGGAGAAGTGAGGAGTTCTGGGTGTGTGTCAGTCACTAATCCACCCTACACGTGTGGCTGTTACGTGGGGTGAAAACACCCGACAGCTTCAGCCTTTCTCTGGGTGAAAACACTTGGCTTCCGAGTCGAACAGCATCAGCAGTGCCTCTCTGCAGGCTGGGCAGGTTATAGTGGTGGTGCCTGGGAGTGTGGCTTCCTGCCCATGACAACTGCAGAGTGTACAAAGAGCAGTTGGTTCCTGTGTGCCCACAGCACTACTGAACAGGCAGGGACGAGCTTGACATGTGAGCAAAATGTTGAGGAAATAAGCTGCAAGCACAGGTATTGAGATGCTCCTGGGGATTCTGGAAGGGATGGGTGGGCTTCTTGTGGCTGTGACCTCGGGCTTACCCGGATGAGTTTTCTTCAGCAGTGCAGCGACCTTTCGTGTTTCATCTCGGCAGCGCTTTCGTGTTCAATAGAGAGAGCAGGATACCATCTGCTTTCAGAAACTTGGTTTGCACCCAACTCTAGTAGTTGCAGCCAGTGCAGCACTGAGAATAGCCCATGTGAGTATCCAAAGGAGACATGAAATCAGGGTCATCTCATTCCGGGAAGAAACATTCATCCTTTTGTTGTAAACGTCTGAAAATGTAAGAAAAAGGTGCTCTGGGTCTGAGGAGATTATGGAGTCGAGTAACTAACTGGGGCCAATGTTGTGAATGGGAAGAATATGATTCTTTTATTTTTTCTTTTAGAAATGCATTTGTCAGTGAAGAAATGGGAACAGTAAGTCAAGGAGCATATGTTAGGAATGGGAAAGAAACCAAAACTGTCTACTGCAGGATATGAGAAAGCTGCAGTGCTTAAGATGGTACGAGACCGCTCAGTGGACTGGTCCCCAGGAGCTGTGTTTTCTGGTAGTGCTTAAATTTAAATCTCATTTGCAGGTAGAAAGGCTTAGGTGAACTAGCTCGTGTTTTGAGTCATCAAACTGTTCATGAAGAACAGTGCTTTTTACTCTGTCTGGCTCATGAATGAAAGCTGGAGTCCAGCTAAACCTGTGTTTGTGGAGATCACAATTACATTTCATTACCAGACCGTAGCATATTAAAAATGGTAATTGCTACAATGATTTTTTTTTTTCTTTAAGAGCTCTGCAGTAAAACCTATGCCATTGAGCTAAATTTTCCAAAGAGCTGGCTAAAAGAAGTGAGGGAGGTTCCAATCTTCTAATACGTGAACTTAAACAGCTATATCCTGGCTTTTGATCTGCAGCGGGCAGTTTCACTCCTCAGCTGTTGGAGGGAACCTTGTGTTCCATGAAAATCTGCAATAATTATTTCCAAAGGCATTTTGGAGGTGTCTCAGGAACACTTTCTATCCTGGCAGTCAGCTTGTATTTTCACTTCTGTAAATTAATGGATGCCTTAATGAGTCACTGGATGCATTTTATTGAATACGTGTGGCTTAAATCAGGAATGCTTTGAGAAAGGCTGTATTAAAACTTCATCTGGAGAAGTCTCAAGTCAGTGTGGGGGTGTAAGGTAAGAAGCTGCAGGTTCCTGAGCCAGCTTTCCTGTGTACAGTTAGGACAGTTTTATTGTTTTCCAACTTGGTTCTTGGTAATTAAAAATCTCCTGAGTGCTCTTCTCAATAGCACATGTAACATATTTGCAAGCTTGTTTTTTTTTGTTTGTATGTTTATTTTTTTTTACTTTAGAGGACTAAAATACCTATATGCTGAGTTGCAAATGTACATTCACAGATACATACCTATCTAAATCTGTCAAATGCTGTAGCATCTCTCGTGTGATACGATTTGATGCACTCACTCTTGTAATTTTGTAGTCCCTTTTTCAGCCCTTGATGGCAACTGCTTTGTCTATGCTGACATACAGCTGGTTATTGAATCTCTGTTAACACCTTCTCTCTGATGCTTTTCTTTGCATACTTTTGTCCTTCTGGGTAGGCAATGATTTGTTTCTTCATTTCTCCTCTAATGAAAGTGAAAGTATGGGGCTTCTGTGACTAAACAGACTTCTACATTTAAAACCTGTGCCAGAAGGTTTGGTGTTAATATAGTACCATTTTTTGTTGGAGCCGAGGGAGATGTGCCAAACCCTGCCTTTTCCAAGGAATTGCAGTATTTTCAGTTGGTAATGGCTTATATAAAACCAGAAATCATTTAAAGTGTAGAGGATAAATAGAAAAAATGTGGTTTCATTCATAGTGCTCCACCTCATTCATTGTTCTCTGAAGAAGCATTGCCTGCTTGCTCTCCTCTTGTTGCAGCTGCAGCTTATTCTTAGCACCAACAACTTGATCCACTCTTTTTCTTTCTCCAGCATTGCCATGGCAACTAAAGAAAATATGACTTCACAGAGAGGGATGTTGAAGTCCATACAAAGCAAGATGAATACCTTGGCTAGTATCCTTTCCTAAGAATTTGTGCTGCCAGTGCATAAGAGGAGGTATGGTACCATTTTTCACTCTTGTCATTTGGAGATCAAAGCACTTTGTGCTGTCAGTGGCTGCATAACCTGCAGTAGCCTTGTTGTTAGTGACAAGCAGACCATTTTCTCACCAGTCTCACTTGATAATCTGACTGAAGCATCTTAATGATGAACGTGGTGAATAAGTTCTTTTTACTCAGATTTGAATACTGCATATAAATCAATGCAGCTTCATTTCCAGGTGGAGATCTGCAACAGCATCTGATGCCCTTCTCTGCTCTCTGTTTTTGTAAAAGTATAATTTCATCTTACGTCCTGCTTTTAGCTTTTGAGACTGTCCAGAGCTGAAGTGTGACATACATTGGTGCTTGTACTGGTTTACAGTGCAGAGTATTCATGGCCTGAGTATCTGACAGTCTTGTAGGTGTGAAGATTTTTGTCTTCCTGGTTTCTCTTCTTCTGCACTCATGGCTAAGGAATGTGCCAGACTGTCATGTTTGTTGTTTTTCTACTCACTCTTTTTATGCTGTCATAAGGGCCCAAAGAGCAACATTAGCATCATTTGATTAGACAGATTACATCCTGAAGAGATGGATCTTGGTAACCCATAAATTTAATTACAGTTCTTAGCAACTGGCAAGACCAAAAAAAAATAAAAAAGCTAACAACTTCAATCAGCATTGGCCTTAAAAGATTCTTAGTTCCAAAGCTACGGAGCTCTGAAACTTATTATCTTGTTGGCAGTTATATTTTGTACATTAAAAGATAGATTTACATCTTTATGAACTTACAGTGGGAGGAGTTCTTCCTTACGTGCTGTCCTTGAGTGGTGAGTGGTCAAGCAGCGTGCGTGACTTCCTCAGTCAAATGCCTTTGGCTGTTCCCTTCACCAGTAACAACTCCATTAAATAAACTCCACGCATGTTTTATATAACTGCTCCATTTAGTATTTGCATTCTCATTTAACCACAGTTATTAAAAGTAACTAAGCCACATATTGGAGATTAAACTACATCAAATGCAGGTAATTTAGGTGATCAGGTGATGAGTTCTGTGTAAATGTGACCTCTAAGCTGTTTCTCTGATTGAAGTACAGTTGTAATCCTGCTAATTACCACTCAGGGATTTTTGCCACATCTGCTTTCTCCAGCCTGGGGTTAGTTCTGCATTTCTTGCAGTACTGGGATCTCCCCCTACAGACACTGGGGCTTGTTAGTGAAGATACTGTTTGCTGATAAGACCTTGACTCAGACTCCTTAAAGACAGGTTTCCAGCAGTGAACAGCCTGATTCAAAGGATCAACCTTCGGAAACGACGAGATTCCCTCATCCTGGGGGGTATTATTGGCATCTGTACCATCTTACTGCTGCTTTATGCTTTTCATTGATGGATGTTCCCCTGTGGACTCTGCTCAACTCATCACCACCATCCCTCCCCCCCAGGCAAGGAAAAGTGAGTGGGGGAAGCGACAGACTTCAAACAGCCTGCTCCTCATGGCTGGGAGTGTCAGCATGATGTCTAGAGCTTACGGTGGTAGATTGTGACACTGGGGTTGGGTTGAAGCTGCAGTGTTTCTCCTTCCCTGCCATAAATCCTCCTTTGGTTAAATTTTGTGGCATTTCCTTGTCTTTAATTTCCTTTCTCACTGCAAGGTAAGTAAACATTGGGTGCTTACCAGAACTGGTAGAACAGTTTCCGTGCTCAGCGGTGATGGGGAGGTCTGTCGTTGGCTGGTAAGTGGAAAAAGCTTGTTAGGCTTGGGTAGAAACTCTGCAGGAAGCCAGATCCCCCTGTAGGCCAAGCACAGCACCGACCACTCACCCTGTGAGAGGAATATTGCAGCTTTAAGCCGTCAGGTTGCTTTACTACTAAATACATGTTCTGTAATTCTTTTAACTCCTGGTTGAGATACTAGTTACTTCTGCATAATTTGTGCTGTGAAAACTGTGCTTCACATGAACTCCTCAAAGTGAGAAGAGAGGAAAGAAAAGAGGGGGAAAAAAAAAGGATTGTTCACTTTTTGCACAGAGTATGAATAAATTACCCTCTGAGGAAGATTTGTAAGGTTTCTTGTGGCTTTAAAGGGACTCACAGGTCCCCCTTTGTAACAAGGGAGCACAGTGTCCCAGCAGCTGTTTACGGTAGTGTTCAGTCATCTGAAAAGTGACCAAACAAGAATTCACCTAAAAGTTATCTTTTGGGTGCCAATACTTGGATTTTGGCTGGCATCTTAAAGGTCTTTATAAAGACATGATAAGCAGTTTGATAAGTCTATATTATAATTTAGATAAAGTTATTCTAATAGCATTACTATTTTTACACTGTACGTAGGATATAACCTGAACTGTCAGTTGGAAACAAGCATTATGATGGTTGGACCTGAGGCAGATGTATCTGTGCAAACCTTTGGGACATAACTCCTCATAGTAAAGAGTTGAATGTATCAATAGAGAAACAAGTATTATTTACCATTTGGGGGGGGAATTTATTTTTTTCTTTGTCCAGACATGCAACATAAATCCTGTCTTGTTTGCATCTCTTAACAAAGCTGACGTCAGGAATGGCTTTGATGTTGCAGATTCACAAATTTCAGGTGTTTCTGCTCTTGAGCAGCTCTTTTCCATCCGTCACATCATAACCCAGCAAATTCCAACTTAGGCACTGAAATACCTTTCTGAGAACTTGATTAACTCGTTTCACAGCCAATTTACAGTCCCCCTAACAGACATCCTGTATGCCAGTACAATTTCCAGTATGCCTTTACTCACAAATGTCACCTATGGCTCCAGGTTCTCTTCTGGACCAAAGTCGAGTGGGATGGACACTATTTTCTACTGCTTTTGATAGTGTCTGTGCTGGAGAGAGTAGAGCTTTGTGCCTGTGTAGTGTGCAAAACCACACTGTTGAGCCTAAAATAATTGTATGGATTTGAAGGTGTATCTGCAGACTAATAACTTTGTGCTAAAAAGTCAACCAGGGCTTCTAATCAATCATCATCTTGTTGGGATTAGAAAGCGTTTGGAATTAACGTGTAAAACTGTGGGGCTTGTATCTTAAATAAAGGGTGCTTATTTGGTTGGGTTGGGAATGCTCCTGGTTTGAAATGAAGTGTTCATTGAAGGGGTTTATGATGGATAAAGGAGGGTTATTAATGAATCTGTGTGTTGGGAGATCAAACCTCTTACCCCCGATGCTTTTTCTTTTGATTCCACCACCACTCTAAGGGACCCTGATCAGCAGCTGTGCTTCTGTTTAGGATTTGTAGGATTTGGTTGCTGTATAGTTGGCAATATGAGATCTGCAGTACCATAGAGAAATTCACTTATTTAATCTTATAACCAGTCTTTTTACTGGACTTAATTGATTACTTGGTGCATATATTTAACCTTATTGTGTGAAAAAGCTGCTATGGAAAATATGTAGATTATAATAAATATGTAAACATAATTGATTTTTCATGTTATGAAAATGTTATGGGGAACTGATCTATTTTAGTATAAAATAATGGAAAGATGGTGAATTATCTCCAACAAAGCTTTACTGGAAATGGTTTCAGTGTTGGCAACCCCTCCGTGGTTTTTATTTGTGTTGGTTTTGAGACAGTGTTGGAAAATACATTTAATTAACCTTGTAGTCTCCTCTTCGTCGCCCTCTCGCAGTCCCTGGAAGGTGTTCTGAGCTGCTCTCTGATGCTCTGCACTTGCCTGTGGGCCAGGGGGAAGACTTGCTGATTCCCTGGATGCCTCTGAGGATGTGGATCTGCAGTTAGAGCAGTGGACTGTAAAATGAAACCCCTGGACTGGAGTGGTTAATCTCCAATCCCAAAATATAGGTTTGTGTGTCTCCTGGTGCTAAATATGTTCTCAAGTTTTTCATTCTGTGTGGTTCCCCTTGCTTGAAGGAAAAAAAAAAAGAAGTGTCTAAAGAATTCTCATTTGTGCAATTCCTGGCAAAGTTGCTGTTTCATAACCTAGCCCAATAGAATTGTGCTAAGAAAATTATTACTAAGCTATTGAAATGAAATGAGAAAATCTGGAATATATCTGCAGGGCACATCCCTCCCCCCTTTTTACACTTGCTGCTTTGTTCTTGCCAGTACACAAGCACCAGCTTCAAACCCTCCAGTAACCCCTTCACCGAGCATTAGCACAGGAGGGATCCTATCAAAAACCTTTGATGAGAGTGGTTTTTTCCTTCCTCTTTAGACTATTTTTTCATGTTTGTCTCATCTTCAAGAGCAGGGCTTTGCCTGGGAAAGGCTTTGCCATCCCAGGGCCTTACTCTGGGACCAAGCAGTGTGGTGCTTCTGGTCATCTGAGGGTTTGCCCTTCCTGGGAATGCACAGAGTTTTTTCTTCACCAGTGCTGGTTTCAGGAGCTCTTGCCTGTCTGAGCCTGGTACAAATTCCTGATGGATTCATTATACCGAATAATCCACTAGAATTTTTCATTTGTATTTTGTGAGATTAGTGGGAGGAGTCAGTTCCTTGCTGGACATCGAATATGAAAAAAACAAATGTAGATTTTTAGGTGAGGTGAAAGTTTCAGATAAATTGTCAGGAGCTCATCCTCCTGGGCTGTGTCCTCTGAGGAGCTGTGCTCCTGAAGCTCCCCCAGACTGCTGCCCAGGGAACAAAGGCTGGTCCACCACTTTGATTGCGTGACTCCACCAGGACCATTTTAACTCTCCACCCACAGAAGCTCATTCCCCAACATCAGTCAATAGGTAACCTTTTCCTAGTTCTACTTTTTTTTCTTTTTTCCCAACCCCCCTTTCCTTTGAAGCAGGAAGGAGAGGTAGCAGCTCTATCACTTCTGGAGGAGAAAATAGTTCTGAAACACCTGTACCAGTGCTGGATCCTGAAACCCTTCAGAGCAGTGACCCTGGTGAGCCACGTGCAGTGCAGGAGACTACGAGAGACACACTGAGCCACAACTGAGCCCTATTCTGGGTGACATCTGCAAGTCCTCTTGCCAGCCCCATATCTCTCTGTCACCTGGGTATCTGAAACAGGGGTGATGCTTTCGGTTCTGAATACGCCAGCAGCCACTGGTCTGGTCACTACTACTGAGTGAGGAAAGCAGTTTAAATAAACACTCAAGACAAAACCCAAACCCCTTTCTCACAAAATACCCCAGTCCAGACCCTCGTGAGTTTCTGATTGCACTTTCTGATGATTTTTATTTTTTTTTGCTTTTCATATAGCTTCTTGAAACTCGATTTTATTGTAACTGTAATTATTTTTGTTCTCACCTATTGTGCATTCTCTGTATGTATTAAAAAAAGCTTTGATATGTAATTTAATAATAAATTAGAATTCTAAGCAAGGTGCTTGATTTTTTCCCTGTGGGAGTTGTTGTCTGCCTAACTTCAGGGAAGAGGCAGAGAAGAGTCAACTCTCTGGTTTGAGATTGGCACTGAACATACAGATTGGTGTGTTCTGTGGTTTTGTACCAAACATTTGTGGGATGTGCTCCTCCTGCCTGCCTGTGCATACCTGGACTCCTCCCCTTCTCTTTCAAGCATCTGCACTGGAAGGGTCTGAATATAGCCATGTCTTTTTTTCTTTGGCAGATGGAACAAGGATGGTTTTCTTTAGAGGTAAGCTTTAAAAGTTTCCTATGTGTCCATTGTATAAAACATTTATTTCTCAAATGCACCCTAAAACTGATGCAACAACTCGTGTAGATTTGAAGAGCCTTCTCAGCATAAGGTGCTTCCCCACGTTATGAATCCTCAGTACTTTAGAAGCTGCTTAATAATCCAATCCTTTGAAGATGGTACAAGCACTTGTAACACAGTCTCAGTGAATTTCTGTTGTAGGCTGTTCTCTTCTAGCACTGCTGTGCTCTGGGCCCCCTCCATCCCTGGCTGTTCAAACCAGGCAGGGTCGTGCCTGAAGGACCCAGCTGTGTCTGGTGGTTTTGCAGTTGGTGCTGAATCTTCTCATGCCACTCAAATGTATTTCCTCAAACAAGAAAATCAGCCTGGCAGTGGGATACCTGTCCATTTGCAAAGGCTGTGAGTGAAGAGAGGCTCTTTTCATCTCAGAACTGTCCTGCTGTGCCTGTAATGCTGCTTTAAGGTAGAGATGGATTTCTGTCTCCTTAATGTGCCTACTAAATATTCAGGAATGACCATATGGTTTCTCAGGGGAAAAGACTGACTGTATCTTTCAAGTTGGAGAAGAAACTTAAAAATCTGTTCTGGAAATGGAAGGGCAATTCTGGTTTCAGGTAGTGGCAAGTGCAGTTTTTCCAGTTTGCGGCGCTGGTAATAAGTGGTGCATAAAATTCCATCTTCGTTTGGATTAGAAAATAAATTATTAATGGAGCCGAATCCTTTTTTCCAACTCCCCGTGCAGTCAATAATTTATAGTGGCACAGGCGTAAGATGGGTATTTTTAACCATCCGCCTCCCAGAGTACTGGTGTTCCTGTTGCAAACGGCCGTCCTTCCTGACAGGCTCCGGCGGGGTGGGTGTTCCTGCATTATGGATGAGCCGTGCTCTGCTCCTTCAGTCCTGGTGCAATTCCACGAGCAGATCTCCTGCTGAAAGGGAGCTGAGCACTCCATTGGAAATTCCTACGGAGACAGGGGTGTCTGTTTTCTTCATTTGGCTGAACGTGGGAGATGTGCTGCTGTGTGGACTTGATTTATTGTCTTTTTTTTTAATGTTTTAATAGAAACTCTCAGTGTTTGCAGCAGGTATTTGTGTTCTCCTTTATCCAAAATAGGTCTTCAGATACAAAAGCTGTGCTTGTGCCTCAGCGTCTGGGCTGTGCTCATTAAACACCCGGAGCCTGCTGTTGTCTTCCTCTCCCCCGATTGGCGCAAGCTGTTTGAGACTGTTACAAGCATGTGTGCTGCTGCTGCTGCTGCTCCTCGTCCCTTGCTTAATTTTTCCCTGTCACTGCAGCCCTCCTTGCTCTTTGTTCTTAATGGGACCCTGAGGCTTTGCTAACCCAGTTTCGATAGCGCTGCCAGTAAAGCAGGAGAAGTCTGGCTGTAAGCAAAGTCCCTCTGCCTTTGAAAAGCATTTGCAGTCTTCTCCATGTGGATTCTTTTCTAGTTCTCCTGACTTTCACACCCTGTGAATCCGCTGCTAGTCAGGGCTTTGATGATCGTGTCCATTTAGGTCTGACATCTTGCCTTGCTTGGCCTTCCTGTGCTCACTGTGCTGCCCGTCAGACTCCTTCCCAGCTTCCTGGGTGTTTGGCTTCAACTGGACATTTCAAACATTGCAATTTATTTTTAGTCTTGCCATTTACTTTTTTTTTTACCAAAAAACTCTCCTTACTTTGAAGTCCAGAAAGGCTGTCACAGGGTGGCTTGAAGCTTATCCATCAAAGCCACCCCAGGAGCTCCAGCTGAAAATTCTCTGGTGCCTACTTTGGTGCAGGAGCACAGTGTGCTCTTCCACAGATGCTGTAAACAGGTCGGCTTTAGTCCCTTCAGATGTTGTTTTGTTCCTTTTCTTATCTTCCTTGCCCACACCCACCGGTCTGATGCAAGGTTCTTGGAAGGGGGGACAATATTTTCCCATCTTTTGTCTTTGTAAAGGTTCCCTGAACAGAACTAGAAGCTCCTCACTGCGGGTTGTGAAGTCCCATTGAGCTGCCAGCTACAGAGTGGAAACTTTCTGAAGATGTCTGCTGGTGCATGTGCCAGGCTGTGTCATCTGCTACAGATCCCTCTGACTTCAGACCCATGCTGAGCTGGCTGCTTTCAGGGCGAAATGCTGCTGAAACGTCAGGTTTTTTAGGGAACCTTTTCTTAAGACTCTGCAGGATGCTCAGGAATATTGCAGGCGTAAAAAGAAATGGTGAGTAGCTGTAAAAGTGCTGATCAGGTGTCCCCGGGACGTCTGGCCATTGACACACAAAAGATCATTTATTATGTTAACAAGTAACTGGACTGTGCAAGGACCTTGTCACTGCTGGAGACTGGTGGGTTCCTGTGTCACGGTGCTGGACGAGTGGGAGATCCCCTGAGAGTCCCCCACCTTCCAGTGTAGGGCAGAGGCTGCCTGAGGAACCAACACTTGGACTTCATCAGCCTATCTCTGTGATGCAGGAGAAACACCCCAGAGGCCAAGTACAGAGGGGGGTTTGTGTGGATATTTCCCTGCTGTGCTATAAATGGAGTTCCCTCTAGGTCAGGCGTGTATCACCAGTGCTAAATTTACTTTAAAATATTACTGAGGTGGGGAGGGTTGTGAGTCAGGTCTATAAAAGCATGCACTGCTTATGTAAAGAAATATAGCTTAGAAAGAGGCAGGAGGGCTCAGCCTGCAGCAGAGACCATTGCTGGGGATTTCTGCCCTCCAGAGTGAACAGGACTTTGTATCCAGGGAGCGACCGCATCTTTGTGCTGTCTGTGCCTTACAGCAGCACTGTGGGATCCGCTGGCCAGCTCCTGCCTTGCCACACGGTTCAGGAAATGTCAATAATTCTCAAGCCTACACTCTGGTTTGGTTGAAGCGGTGTGGGGATTTTGTTGTTTTAAAAAAAACACCAAAAAAAAACAACAAAACC
>VWZY01000354.1:11690-27217 GCA_013399075.1 Chloroceryle aenea | reverse complement strand
ATCACTGTGATGCGGGAGAAACACCCCAGAGGCCAAGTACAGAGGGGGGTTTGTGTGGATATTTCCCTGCTGTGCTATAAATGGAGTTCCCTCTAGGTCAGGCGTGTATCACCAGTGCTAAATTTACTTTAAAATATTACTGAGGTGGGGAGGGTTGTGAGTCAGGTCTATAAAAGCATGCACTGCTTATGTAAAGAAATATAGCTTAGAAAGAGGCAGGAGGGCTCAGCCTGCAGCAGAGACCATTGCTGGGGATTTCTGCCCTCCAGAGTGAACAGGACTTTGTATCCAGGGAGCGACCGCATCTTTGCGCTGTCTGTGCCTTACAGCAGCACTGTGGGATCCGCTGGCCAGCTCCTGCCTTGCCACACGGTTCAGGAAATGTCAATAATTCTCAAGCCTACACTCTGGTTTGGTTGAAGCGGTGTGGGGATTTTGTTGTTTTAAAAAAAACACCAAAAAAAAACAACAAAACCAACTAACCAACCCAAACATCAGTCTGTTGGGGGATGAGTAGGTTCATCTGTTCTTGTAATGCTTCAGGGATTCTTCAGCTCAAGTTGTGCCATGGTGCCTCTGGGAGGGGAAAGGAGGGATGGCAGGGATGCTGCCGTTGGGGTTTTGGATCTTTTTTCCTTCATTCCTGCACATCTATCCATTTGGCCTTTGAAAAATCCCAGGCTGCTGCAGACAGCTGTGTCCTGCACCACCACCAGCTTCCCTGTCTGACCACAGCCATGGCTATGGCTCAGGGGAGCGAACTCCTGCACCTCCTGAGAGCGAGCTGTTCCTTAACCTGCCAGCTGAGTCCCTTCTGCAAGCTGATGCCCTTCAGAGGTGAGTGCTGGCCTGGCCGTGGGCTGGGAGCTCCCAGCAGGAGAGCCTGAGACAAGCCCTCGCCTGGGCAGGGGTGGAAGAGCCTATTCCACAGCTGTTAACTCTTTTTCTTTTGGGACACTTGAGCTTATACCCACTGTAGGTTTGGCAGGTGAAATCAAGGTAAAAATAGAGCATCACTTTAGAGCTTTAAGGATCCTTGGTCTTATCACCATTTCTTTAATTTGATTACAGCTTGCTGTGTACCCGGGCCAGCTGGTTTAGTAATGAATTACAGTGCAGTGGGTGAGGTGCTGGTGTGTTTTTCTGCCTGACTGGAATTGATGAAGTGATCCTTTTGCATTGATCCTCACTGGGAAAGAGGATAAAATACAGGTTTTATGAAATTGGACTTGAGACCAAATAATTGGAACAAAATGCTTTAGAATCTGCAGCCTATAATTAAACATTTCCAAGAGGCAGCGGGATACGGAGAGCTCAGCAGAAGGAGGCATTTCTCTGGGAAGTCTTCCTGTCTTTGCTTTGTTTCGTGCTGTGTGCTATTAAAGCAAACAACTTCACAAGCTGCAGAAGCCAGCAGCTCTTGAGCAAGAATAGCATCTAACATCAGAGCTAAGTGGGAAACCATGAGGGACATCAGGCTTTTTTTTTTAAATTATTATTTATTTTAGCATGTAAACTAGGTAGCTGAGCCCACGAAGAAATCCCCATTATGTTATTTTAAGTATTCTAGAGATTGTAGGATGGGGGTTTCATCTTCTGAAGGATCCAGCAGTAACCACCATAAAGGGCAAGTTCTCATTTAAAGCAGTGCCCTGATCTGCTGGTGCAATTCATACCTGCCAGGCTCTCCTCTTTTCTGCTGTATAAATCCGAGCCACCGTTCCTTCTGGAGAGTTTATGGAATACGTTGCCTGATTAGAGAGATGAGTTTGAGCTGTAGGACCAGCTGGGCTCCTGGCTGCGTGTCTCGCTGGGTAGATGTGGGAGCTGCAGCTCTGTTGCTCTGCCTGTGTTCGCTGGGGAGCGGGCACAGCTTTGAACTGGTGGCAACGTGCAGAATTGTGCTGCAAAAAAAATCCTCTGTAAAGGGGAAGGCTGGTTCTGGGTAGGCAAATAGGAAGACAGAGTCTTTCTGCACCTTCACCCAGTCAAATTCAGTTTTCCCTCTGCTCTTTTACTGGAACCTACCAAGGGTGTGTTTGGCGAACCTCACATTTTGAAGGAGATTCACCACACACCTTAATTCTGCATTTTTAACATCTCTCTTTGTGAGTAGAGAGAAGTTTGGGGTGCAATCTATTATTTTTCTGGCCAGCATTGAGCCACAAGCCCCTTGCAGCTCTGCGGCCCAGAGCGAGCTGTACCAGAGCAGGCGTGGTTGTGTGCTGCTGCAGCTCTGCAGCCCTGAGCCCTCCCGGTGCGACTGCGTGATGCTGCTGCCTGCCCAGGGCTCTGGCTCCAGCACCTCGCCGATGACTTGCCAAGAGGCCATGCCTGGCTTTGAGGGTGTCCAAGGAAACCCTTTGCTGCATCCTTCTTTCTTCAACAGCAGCCAGTGTTAGGAATGACAGACAAAATGGAAACTTTTTCCCCCATGCTTTTAATTTATAGCTCCTGTCTGGAGCAAAGTCATGGAAACCAGTTGAAGAACCAGTGACCAACTTTTTGTCCTTTGTTTGAACCCGAAAACTTATGCAAATTCATTAGTGAAGACAAACATTAAGAGGTGATCGGAGAGCCTATAGTGTTTAGTAGAAAACATATGCAACATGGAAATTGGATGTAAATCTCTTGCTGTTCCTTTGCAAATCCATTATAGATGAGCCCATCAGAGCAGCATATTAATAAAACAGGAGGCTAAAGCACTCGGCACTCCCATCTCTTTAGTGGAACATCAGAGGAGAGCCTGTCTGCTCTGGTCTTTGAAGTCTGGAACTTGCATCTGCCCAGCTGCTTGGGTGACACGGTCAGGATGCTGAGGGGAATCTCATCACTAAAGGGAGATCTCTCCATAGCACAGGGGCTTCTACACGGGTAGAATCCTCCTCCTCTAGGACACGACCATCATTTGTTCCTGCTCAGCCCTGTTGCCAGGCGAATTCTGTAAGCAATGCACAAAGAAGGCCAAAGATGGCTTAAAGCGACCTCACCCATCACGTGCTGAGATGGAAACTGCATCTATTCCTCGAAAGCTCTCCCCACCAGGACCACTCTGTCCCAGTCTTTTGTTACGCATGGGCACTGCCAACCACAACCACAAGTCCCTTTGCTTTGCTGAATGGTGAAAAGTAAGTTACACTGAATTTTCTAAACATCTCGGCTTTGCTTCTCCATCAGGACAAATAAAGTGGCTCTTTGGACCTCCCCTGTAGTCGTGCTTGTGTTTCCGAGGGTCCTCGTGCACGTGGTAGTGCCTTTTGCTCTTCTGGGTGAGCAGAGGCAGCAAGGGGATGCTGCTGCTGCTTCCTGCAACGTCCAGCCTTAGTGCAAAATGGGAGCAGTTTGGACAGTGTGGCTGTGAGCGAGCGTTCACGGCTGCTGCCTCTTCCAGGTAGAGGTTATATGGTTAATTTATTAAAAATGCCCTAGCAAGCTCCAGAGACAGGCAGGGGGAGGCTGCTGTGGTGTTAAGAGAGGGGCTACAGGATAAATGAGAAGAATGAGCTGGTTGCCACGTGTGTCCAGGGCTGCAGAGCAGCTCTGGCTCGCTGGGAGCTGTCTGGGCGGCAAGGTACCGGTGTCTGAACCATGGGGAACCTCAGAGACAGAGCCAATATCGAGACAAGCTCTGGTTATGGGGGCTGGGCTTTGTGTCGTGGGCAGTGGCAGATCTGAAAGAACTAATTACCATTCCTTTCCTCATTTCTGAGATGCACATGAGGATAACAGATGTGTTTTTCATGAGTTCATGAACATTTCATCTGCATCCTTCTCTGGCTTTGAGTACCTAGGGGGTTTCCTATTTTATTTTTTTTTCCTCTAGAACCCTGCAGCTCGTATCTTTAAGAAAGGAAAAGAGGAATGTATCAGAATATTGTCTGTGAAAACAACAGGCAGACCAAAGCTTTACTGTGTCGCACCAGAGACTGCAGAGGTGGCTGAACAGTCTCTTCATCCTCTTGCCTCACCGACACGGGTGGGACCGTTTCCTAAACGTGACCACAGCAAGTTGGAGAGCTGAATCTGTTTCACTGCAGCATTTGCTGATGAGTTATTACCCCGTGGGCTCTGTCGGGAGAGCTGCCCATGGGTGAGCAGAGCTCTGGACCTGCCGGGCTGCTGTGGCTGTGCTGGGGGCTCAGCGCCGTGCCGGTGGGGAGCAAGCTGCCTCTGCCCTGGAGGGGATCTCAGCAGCAGGACTGGGCCATTAGGTCCATTTGTTGCTGAATCACGCTGGGGGCTGCCAACATTGCAGAGAATTTTCATCTATCTTTTTCTATTGTAGCCAGGGATGAAAGTGGAGTGCAAGTGCTGTGTCCGATACAGTTCTGGGGCTATGAAGATTCATCTTTTGATCCCTGCCTCCCATGTGCACCCTCTGTGAGTGGTGCTTTGCTGGGAAAGGGAAGGAGTCATCCTTGGGAAGCTGCAGGACTGGGTCACTTCCAGTAAGTCCTACCCTGAGCTGAAGTCTGGGCAGCTTGAGTGTATTGCTACAGAGAGCTGTGTAAGACAACTAATCCATCTCAGACTTGGCAAGTCTTCTCTCCAGGCTGAGCTGGGCTGGAAGCTGCTTTGCCGTTCGTTCCCCGAGGATGTCAGAGACGTGCAGCCAGAGGAGGGTGTTAGGATTCAGCTGAATGAAGTTGTCATGCAACTGATCTTCAGTACGGATCAGTAGCCTCGATTGACTGGTGTGTTGTTACGCAGAAATAAACTCTGGTGGTGGCCCAAGGTGAGGTTTATACGCAGCCAACAGCCTTCCAGTGTGGATGGATGGATGGAAAAACTCCTCCTGGGAAAAGACTAAAGGCAATGTTTCTGGTAAGGGCTGGATTTTCAAGCCTTGGTTTAAGAAACTTTTAAAAGGACTTGTTTCCTGGGAGCAGCCCAGATTGAGGCTTTCTGAATGGAGACGAGATATTGTTATTCATTCTCAAAGTCTGTGGTTTTGATCAATAATTCTCGGCTTTGAGCAGATTTGGATGTTGGTCTCTCATACTTGATTATGCATTGTACTATTGAACTTCAGCAGCAGGGCCAACAAGGAGCAGCAGTTCCCAGTGGCTATTCCCCATCCCATCCTTAGGCTGGGCAGGCAAAGAGGATTTTTTCCTCCTTCCCTGAGGCCCAGCTGGCTGGAGACCTCCCACAGTAGCTGTGCTTCCTGAGGAGCTCGGTGCCGCTTGTCTCTGCAGCACAAGGACCTTTCTCTGCTCTGACTCGTGCTGGTTTCCTCTGCCTTTTGCTTATATGGATTTATTTGCAACCCACTGCACCCAAAATGCCAGCTTATCTACTTGCTCTTGGAGGGTGAAGTTAAATCAGTTGTTTGGTTGTTTTCTTTTTTCTCATTTAGACAGAAGAAACAAGTTCAGCTTTGACCATGCATGTTACATTTTAATTTTTTTTTTCTCATGCCAAGAAATACAAAGAAAGTATATAAGAGATACCATATCATCCTGCAGAAAAAAAAAGGAAACATTTATCAGCAAAGAGAAGCGCCCAGCTGCAATTCCTGATGTGTTCATGCTGTGTGTGAAACACGGCTCTTGCAGTTTGGCCCCAAACCAGGAGGGGCCGGTGCGTGGATGGGGTTGTGGCAGTGGGGGGGACAGACCCTGCACTTCCACGCAAAGGATCGTGTCCTGGGCACCATCTACCAAAGGGCACCTGCTCTGAAGAGGTGTCAGGGTTGCCTTGGTGAATCCTGCACACGTTCCCTTTCTGATGTTTCTTATCCTGGATGGGTATTTATAAGTTTGAATTTAGCTACCTACTGGTGTCAGCAAATGCTTTTCCCACTTTGAAAAGGCTGCTTTCCCCCACCACCCCCTTGGCTTCTGCCCAAGCATTGGAGTCCAAATTGAACTGTCTTTGCCAAAATTAAAGGATATATAGTGAAAGCAAATCGACCTTAAATCTGAAATTATTTCAGCTTGACAGTGCAGCCTTGGCTGTGGCTCTGTGAAAAGTAACAGAGATAGGGCAAGGGTATCAGGAAAAAGATGTGAAAATCAATCGTGGGACCAGCCCAGTGCGTGCATTTCTGCAGCCTCTCCCTGGACTCAGCCTGAATGGAGAGAGTTTTGATTCTATATAAAAGGCAGGATCTGCTTCCCTTGTCTATATGGAGAAGTCTGCATTTGGAAGGTCAGCTCCTGCAGTGGTACCTGCTGGAGTGAGCCTGCAGCCAGCCCTGTCCAGAGCCTTGGAGGAGCAGGTTCCCTGCCCCTCAGTAACCCCTTTGGGTGCAGCCCAGTGAGGACATCTCATTGCTAACGAGATTTGTCCTGGACCAAAGGAAAGGCAGAGGATGGGAGGGAAGAGCTTGAGAGACTCGCGCGTTGCTCTAGGGGTAGAAATGCTGAGGGGAAAGCAGGTTAAGCTGGCAGAGGGGCAAACTGGGATGGAGTGAAATACCAACCAGAAAAATCAAACCCATCATTAACAGAGCAAACTCTGAAATCAAATCTTTTGTCTCTTGCTTTCCCCCTTCATACTCAAATCCCTTTGGTCTCCTCTGTAGGCACCAGCCAGAGTGTTGCTGTCACCCAGGGACTCACACTAGGCCTTTTCTGACCACTGATTGCCCATCCTACAAGAAGCTGCTATGAAACCAATCTACCTCATCTGCTCAGCAGCAGCAAATGGCTTTCAATCCATCACTGCTGGGCCCAGCAAGGGCTCCTCTGTGCTGCCCGCAGAGCCCAGCTCTCCCCCAGACCCTGGGGAGAGGAGCCCAAGGACACCAACACCAGAGAGGTGCCATCAGCCACACGCTTTGCTCAGAGACTCTTCCCAAGCAGAGCAAACCATGTATTTATATCCCACCAGGACCTCACACTTGTCGATCGTAACTCCTACTTCAGCTTACATTTAGAGACGTTTCCCACCTTCTCCATCTCTTCAGCGAGCTATCCTCCTACCAGCTCCACTGCACTGTCAGGTAAGGCTGGGCTGCCACCACAGCGCCTGGATCTCTCCTCTCTCCTATTGCCTGCTTCACTAGGGGGTAGAAGTTGGCCAGATCCTGAGGATTTCATGACTATTATGGTTGCACCCAGAGAAAACTCGACTCTGATGTGCGTGTTTAGAGGAGGCTGCAGCAGGTGGTAAAGAGCTGTGACATAAGTGGCAGGGCTGGTTTGTGGGGATGGAGAGGGGAAGTCTTTTCATGACATAGTTGTTTTGATTGCCTTCCTGTGTGCTAAAAACAAAAATAAGAAGCAGAGCAGTTGTGCCTGGAGGTGGAAACAGAGATGTTCGTGCTTAGGTGAGCACTAAATCAGCAAACAATCACGAGGGATGCTGTTGTTCCCCAGCTGTAGATGAAAGGAGGAGCTGTGCCTGCTGGTGGCCTCAGGATGAAGCTCTGCCATGATTTACCTCCTTGTAACACAACTGCACGTGAGCTGTGTGTCAAGGGTTGGGGGCTCAGCACCTTCTTCCTTTATGAATACAAACTACTGTAGCTGAAAAAGCCCGACAGGCAGCTGAGCTGGGATAATAGAGTGAGTGACATGGATCTAGCGGCAAAACCTTTGCAAAATAGGCTGTAAAATGTATGGGGAAGCTGGGGGAGAGCAGCAAGAAGAGAACTCCCAGATAACCCTGGGGAGGGGTTTATTTCTCTAGCACTAGAGAGCCAGGTTACAACGAGAGACAGTATTTTGTTGGGAGTAACCATAGAGGCTTTGCCCTCCATTTAAATGCAGGAGAAGGACGAAAGAACTGAATCCAAGAGCGCAGCGCAGTGCGATTGTATCTAATCAGAAGGAAGATTAAAAATGAAATTAAGTACCTTAGGTTTTCTTTTTTATTATACTTAATAATGAGATACAAAGCAATCACTGCAGCAGCCTGATGATACAGGCTAAGACAAGAGGCACAAGCCATGTTTGGGTGCATGCACCAAATCATCACTGGGGATTTTTTTTTTGGGGGGGGGGGCAGAGCTTCTATCTTCTCCTGCATTCAGATGAGTTCTGGAGCCTCTACTGCCCTGTGCTTCACCAGCCTGGGACTTCTCCTGGGAAGGACCAACGCAGACACCTCACAAACCCCCTCGCTCCTGCACCTGTAGGTATCCCAGGCTGTTCTGTAGTGTGTGTTTGCCTAGATCCCTTTGGCAAAACCAGTTCCAAAGGAAATATGTATCCATGCATGGCTCTGTTAAGGAGGAGAAAGAAAACTGGGTTTCTTTTTGGAGCTGTAACATGCGTGTGACTGAGCAACTTTGCCATCCGTGCAATTAGAGCAGCGTAATGCTAACCCACCTCGTGGGGGGTGGCAAGGTTTAATCCTTTAAATGTGGTAAAGCACTTTAGATGAAAGGCCTTATATAATCATAAAAGAGCATTTAAATTCCTACTTAATAAATACTTGGCGCTCTCTGCCACTACACCTCACTGCAGCAGTTTTCCCTGAATGTCGGCTCTTCCTGCCCGAGGAGGAGCTTGCTCAGCTCTTACCATAACCTGGATTCATCTGCTCCGAGAGCAATGGGCAGAATTTGCACAGACAGGCAGCACTGCCCTTATGTATCTCAGAAAGAATGATGCACATTTCCCAGCAAGCAGCTTTAGGGTTCACGTTTGAAAGAAGAAAATGGTTGGGGCATTTGGTGGGATTCTATCAACCATAAGATGAGAGTTTGAATCTCCAAGGGAGGGTTTCTGAAGAGCTCGGGAAGAAGAGATCTGGTGATGAGGGGCATCCTGGCAGTGGCTGGAGGGGGGAGCTCACAACCAGCAGCACTTGGTGGGCCCTGTTTGCTGAAGCTGACAAAAACTGAATTTAAAACCAAAGATTGCAAGTTTGGTGCATTTAGAAGCCAATAGTTTGTATTAAAGCACTGGCAAAGGGGTGGGTGGGAATGGAGCCCAGGAAACTGCTGGAGTGATGTGCTATTGCAGTGAGTCCCCGGGATCCCTTCTGATGTAGAGAAAAATGCTGACTGTGTCTAGGGGATGTGGCTCTCTCTGCATTCAGGTAATGCCTAGCAAAAGAAAACACTTGAAAGAGGAGCAATCAAACAGGTGACAAGAGAATTTTCACAGCAGTGCCCCTGACTTTGCACATTAGTTACTTCAGAGTAACAGCTATGTGGCTTTACAGTGCACCCCCCTACCCTGTGCCAACCCCACGTGCCCACGCGTGCCCACCCACCTACTCCAGCAGAGAAGTCAGTGCCAAGCAGTTATCGTGTGAAGCCTCTCATGGTTGCAGGAGATTCTCCATGTAGTCAAGCCCTCAGAAGCATTAGTTTTGATCTAAGGTTTGGGGTTCTTTTTTTCAGGAGGTTGGTGGGAGGGGGCACAAGTGCCCTGAAACACCTTATTTCTCAGAGTGGTCCATATTTCTGGTCCCAGGCTGTCAGCTGGAGACAACAGAAAGACTGGGGAGTGCAGATCTTGGCCATGTACTTGTGGCAGCAAAGTTCTGATAAAAGAGAGAGGCTCAGCTAATATGGAGCCAATGGATATGGCCAGAAGCCATCTACAGAGCCTGAAGAAAATAACAGGCGATGAAACTTTGCATAGTCTGGGTGGTTGGGTAGAGGACCACCCCCAGGACAACCGCGGCAAGGACAGTGTGAGGAAGAGTATGGGGCTGGATGGAGGCTGGAGGGAGCGTGGCAGGATCAGATCCCATGGGAAATGGCCAAGGAGCCACGTGGTGTGGAAGACATGGCAGGTGCAGGGTACATATAGGCAGCTTGGAAGGAGCAAAGTCTATTTTCTTGTTACATTAAATATAAAACATTAAAAAATAACACTACACGTGGAACTGACCCCAGCCAGCTCTGGGGATGCTGGAGATTTTCAGAGACGCAGAAGAAACATGTGAGGGACAGGAGCAAGGATCTCAGACTCCTCTGTGCCTCTGGAAATCTCCTGGAAGGCCCTAAGCTGAAGCCCCAGCAGGTCAGGGACAGGAGCACTGACAGTGGCGGGGGCTGGATCACACTGAAGCTTCTTTGTGATGGCCATGAAGCGACAGAAACGTGGAAGTGGGTGGAACGGGCTCTCCATGCCTTGGTACTGCTGCTACAGATTAACCAGGCTCTTTTCTCAACTCCACGAGTATTAACCTCACTTTAGGTGCACAGAGAGAGAAACATGTGGGTTCACAGGGCAAGCATTGCTTTTCCTTCCATTAAAAACCCTACCAAGGGATCGGGGTGAGGAGGAGCCTGGCATTCCCATGCAGCAATATCCTGCTCTGCCAGCTCGGAGATCTTTCCTAAGTGATAAAAGAGTTTGTAGGAACAGACATGGAGAACATTCCCAAAGGCATGCAAATGGTCATTGTCTCTTTTTTTTTCTTTTTTTTTTTTTTTTTATTCATCAAAAATACAAAAGCCCCCACCACATCCTCCGGCTTTTGTGGCTGCGCTGTGTTCAGAGCAGAGCCGTGGTCCTGCTGCAACTCTGCTCTCCCTTCTCCTTCGTGGAACAGCTTTCAGCTCCTGATGGCAGTTTGAGACTTGGGTTTTTTGTTTGTTTTTTTTCATTGTGGTGGTGGTTTGTTTGTTGGGGTTTTTTTGTAGAGACAGAGAATTTGATGATTTAAAAACCAACAACCCCCCAAAAATTCAGTGACTTGTGCCAAAATTCTTAGGAGGACTCCTCAAAACGTCCCGTTCTCGCTTTTTTTTTCCTTTTAAAATAAGCTTCATTCTTGAAACTCTCTCCTCCTCTTGTACTTTAGTTGTCTCCCCACTCCGTGAGTTTTGCTGGAGGGGAATGAGGTAGTGGATTTCCCCCTTCTCCTCTCCGCTCGGCGTCCGACACTCACTCCCATTCCTTCTTGCCATGTTTTTTATCCCATCCCTGGTACAAACTTGTTTCCAAGAGGCGGTGAAGTAGAAGCATGCGTTCCTTCAGACAGCACTCCAGAGCAGGCTGTCCAGGGCTGCCCACCTACACTCTGACAATTTTTTGTTGCAAGGCTGAAAGTAAAAACCCCAAAAGGAAAGTTGTCTTCCTCCTCTTCGAGGTATTTGCATGCTAGCACGTCTTCTAGGAACCTGTAAAATAAAGAGGGTCTCAGGGAAGCTTCCAGTAGTCACCAGTGTTTCCTTTGTGCTCTTGTCTTGGGCCTTCTGTGTTTCTGAGGTTCCCATTTCCCTGAGCTGCCTGCTGGTCATACTGGTTTTGGCAGGTGGGTTTGTGTTTGGAAAGTTCAAGTGTTTTGGGATTGCATTCATGGGCAGGTTGATTTGAGTCCTGAAACCCTTCAGCTTTTAACCCATTACACCCTTCTAAACCCACTACAGCCTTTTCCAGGGCAAGACCTTTCACCAGCGGGACCTCCTACGGTCACCACTGCACAGGGAGGACTTCCCATTCTGGTCATTCATGTGTTGCTACTGCAAGGAGCCTGTTCTCCAAGGTGTGTGTGCAGCTGGTGGTGGTCAACCAGCCAGGACTGCAGAGATACCTGGTGCCCTACTACTGCAGTTGTTGAACTCTCTGGCTGAGGGTGGTGGTGATGGATGGCAGGCAGGTGTACCCTATAAACTGGGCTTGGACAGGGGCTGTGTGAGGTTCCTGCTCTAGCTGTGCTGAGGAAAAGAGAAGGAGATGTTACCTCTGACGCTGAGTGAAATGTAGAGCACAATGATGATGGTCCCCAGGACAATGGAGACGATGCTGAGCAGCCTGGCCATGCGGCCGAGTCGCCGGGCTCCGTCCATGTCCCCTTGCTGCCCGCTGTTCCTCGACTGCAGGGAAACACAGAAAGAGGCTCCTGAGAATGGCCACGGCTCTGGGGTGACTCTCTGGCTGTAGTCCCTAGATCCACTGGATCTGCCAGCCTGGGCTCTCGCAGGGTGGCACATGAATCCCCTTGGAGAGTCCGTGGCTTTGTGGTCCTGCTAAACTGACGTGCCCAGAGAAGCCCACCTGGGATGCTGTTCTGCTCGCCCAGGGTAGTGGGTGAACTGCCTCAAGCCTGCCTTTTGCTGGAGTGACTAAGAAATAGTCCCTGTGTGGGACAGGAGACACAGCACAGCCCCAGCCAGCACCAGCCCCTCTTGGGCTCTTTCATGGAAACCCCTGAAATTCTTGACTTCAGCTCAGAGCGACTTCTCCAGGGACTGCACAGGGGCACTGCATGTGCCAGGGGTGCCACTGCCCTTCTGCAGCTTGTGGACGGGAAACTCACCCTGCCTCCCTTGCCATCTGCAAATGGGTGTGTGGAGAAGTGATGCGTGTCATGTGTGTAACTGTTGCTGCCAGATGAAATCACCCAGGCCCTGACACTTCCAAAGCAGCGTGTGGCCCTTTTGCTGGCCATGGACTGTGTGAGAGGAATGGGCTTTGCTAAAGCAGGCAGTACCTGCTGGCTCTCATCTTGTAATGGGATGTGTTTTGGTGCTTCTACCTTACCCTGAATTTCTCCATCAAGGTAGATGGGTTGTGTTCGCAGTCTCCGTTTTTTACATGCAGTCCTCCTACAGTGAATTCCTGCTCTTGTGTGTGCTGCAGGGAGGGGAGGAATAGTCCACAGAGCTTCTCTATTCTGCTTCTAGTCTCACTGTGATTTTCCCTGCTGCTCTATTGATTGCTTCAGGCAGCTCAAGGAAAGCTTTTCCTTGGCTCTGTAACTAAAAGAAAGGGCTCCCTGGCTGTGGCAGGGCTGAGGAAGGCACTAGTAGGTGCCTGGAAATTACTGGGTGTGGGCTCATTAAGGGATGAAGGGAGATCCTCAAGAGCTGGAGCTAGAACATGACTTGTCTGGCACTGATGTTGGTGGGCACTGGCATCTTAACGGGAGGCTCTCGGTGGGATAAATTGCAGCGACCCTCGTCCTTGGGAACAAGTACCAACCCAGGGTGGACACAGAATGCAGCTTGGAGGTTGCCTTGGAAACTTTGCTTTTCACTGCTTGGTTAGGGCTGGACTCATGGGCTCAGCAGAGATCCGGACCCTGGCAGCATCTCTGGGGGGGTTGGTTAGTGAAGCTGCCCCAGGGGCCACTCTGCTGGGGCCACCACGGCAAGGGTCTGGATGGTTCGAGCAGGATTGGAGCTCACACAGAGGGGTAAGACATAAGATTGGATGGGCGTGGGCTCACCAAGACCTTGCCTGGTGCCTGATGGGGCAGTGAAGGTGATGTTGTGGCCTGACTCCTCTGAGCTTCAGTGCCAGCTTTCTCACTGCCCTGTGCTCAGCAGCACTGCTGACCCACTGGGCAAGAGACGCCTCTACCAATGCCAACCACACACAGCAACCTGAAGACCAAGCTCATCAGAAAAGGTATAATACACTGATGCACTGTAAACTTTCTGACCGATTGAATAAGGAGCAGTCTTGTTTCTTGCTCTTGTAATTGGCATTTGCCTGATTCCTAAGTGAAAAAACACTGATTGTAGGTATTCCTGGGGAGGGAAAAGCATTGCTGTGGAGAGAAGAGCCCAAAGTGCTCCCCAGCCTGCCAGAGCCAGGGTGCTGGGCTTCCTGCACTTGGCTGAGGGAGGACCTAGCACTTAGCAGAAGGGTGGCTGAGCAATACCCCGGTGAGGTTATGATGGTGAAATCACTCCCTGTGCGTCAGCATTCGCTGCGGGGAGAGGCTGGAGCCCCTTCATCAGCAAAACGCGAGCTCCCTGCTGGGAAGGGGCAGGCAGTCTGTGACTAGCATGGCTCTCCAGACCAAACAGCCTTCCTGAAAGTATGCAGCACCCTTCTGCCTCCACTGAAACCCCTCAGGAAGGGGGTTTGGAGGGGGAGAAGTTAGATAAAGAGTTTTAAGGTCCATCAGTAATGTTTTCACCTGCTTGGGAAGGCTGGGAGTGGGGGACAGGCTGGCAGTAGGAGGGACCCCAGGACATGGGTCTGTCACCCTGATCCAGTGGAGGAGTTGGGCAAAACTCCCCTTTACCTCACTGGGGATGGGGTTTTAAAATACTTTAACTGCCTTGAAGCAGTTACTTTTTCTTCAGAGCTGCTTTTAAGTATTTATCACTTTTCTGTGGGTTAAAGGCTTCTTCCCGTGCCCTGCCCATCTCCAGCAGTGTGGCCTCAGCCGAGCTGGGTCTCAGGAGGAAGAGGAGATGTGGGGCAGGCTGTGGGGATGGCAGCTCCCTGCACCCCATCCCCTGTGCCATCTCCTCCCTTTGGAGCGTAGCTGCTAAAACTGGGGAAAATACGAGTTGAAAAAAAACCAAAAAAGCTGGTTAAAAAGAGTTAAAGGTGGAAGTATGAAAATGATTCCCCTTTCTTTTTGAAAAATTTACATCTTGGAAATAAAAACTGCCCTGGAAATGGTCTCCTGACAAATGTTTTTAAAAAATAATAAAGAAAATTGAGTCGGGAGGCCTAGCACAGCTCCAGCACTAATGGTGCAACACCACTGAGAATTCCAGCAAACAAATACTGCCCAGCCACCCATTCATCCTGGTTTAATAGCACTGCCCCCTCGGCAGCACCATGACCAAAAGCTCCTCACCCCAGCCTGGGCTGTGCACCGGCTGCTGCTCAGTAGTGCCCAGGTAGGTAAAATGCAGCTTTGAAGGTTTCTGTGTACTGCTTTTAGTTTGTATCACCATCTGCATAACGTAAGGAGCCTCAGATGACTGGTTCCACTGCATCCCTGCAAATATCCCGCTCCACTCCCGTGCCACCCTGTAGAGCAATGTCCCCACCACTGGCACCAAGAGGGCTCAAGACTTTGCTCCTCCTGGGCTCGGCAGCACGTTTGACAGACCATAGCGAACATCGATGGGATGCAGCCAAGAGCCTGTTTTCATTACAGAACAGGAGGTGACAAAATGAACCCTCATGGGCTGTTGGCAAGAGATGAGGAGGACACAGTAGCCCAAGGACTGACAGGATCCCTGCCCTGCTCACCGACAGCTTCCAGCATTTGGGATTTTTCTTTTGGCTCTGATTTTTGTAACAAGTGTAATATTTCTGCGGAGTGTGGGTTAGATTGCAGTGAAATATGCAGGTTTAGCTGTCTTCTCTGGAAAAATGTATTTATCACTACAGCTTCTGGAAGTGTTTACCGCTCATTTATCCTGAACAATTATGAAAATACATCAGCATTGGCACGGGGTGTTTAGCAAGCATTTGTTACTGTACATATATTATTCATTGGTGTGGAACAGTTTGATTATAGCTCTCTAGTATCACTAATCCTGTGTTTTGCTTTCCACATAAAAACATTAGCATCTTGTTTATTAATCGAGGCAGAATATCTCAGAAAGGCTTGAGGGCTACGGGGGAGTGAGTCACTGTGTGTGCCAAGGGACTCCGTCTTACGGCGGAGTACCAGAAAATCTGAAAGAACCTGGGAGGATGGGATGTACCACAGCACCCCCAGGGCCAGGTGAGTCTGGGTGAGTCAAAGGAGTTATTCATCTTACCTGTTTGCAAACTGTTATCTGTCCAAGTTACTGTCCAGAAGGGTTTTTTCCCCTAGCAGATCACCTAAGCTGTCTTGTTGCAAATGAGGGCAATTACTTTCCTGTGCTAGTCCCAGGACCGGGGAAGATCAATCGTCACCTTCTGTTC
>VWZY01000353.1:98634-123151 GCA_013399075.1 Chloroceryle aenea | reverse complement strand
ACCCTTCCCCGCCGGATTTCCGGTCCTGCCGGCCCGGCCCGGATCCCCCGCCGGTTTTACTCTGGAGGACAGGAGCGGCCGGATGTTTCCTACGGGACCGCTGCTCCAGAGGGACCGCTGCTCCAGCAGGAAAGGACCATCTCACCGGGACTGAACCACCCCCCCAGCCGGCAGTGTCAGGTGATAAGCGGACTCTGTTCGGGGTGTTTTTTGTACTGTTGCTTTTCTTTTGTTTTGTGTTTCTGACTTGACTCTCTCGCTGGTTTGCTTTTCAAACCATTACAACATTGGCAACAGAGGTAGATTTTGATAGAATTCAAAGGTCCAGGAATTAACTGTGTTATCATGTGAGAAAAAGAAATGGTATCAGAAATATCAAAATTCAATATTTAATATTAACTTTTAAGATTTAAGTTTTTTAGGATTTTTAAAAATGTTTAAGATTTTTTAATTTTATTTATAGACAAACAGAAAACCATAGTATTTCTTATTGTCAAAACATATTACAGATTTTGTAATTCTCCTATCACTCAGCTTCCCTGAAATATTCTATATCCCACCGCAAAATCTTCTGATGAAATTCATCTTATATGTAACAAAATTATAGGTTGCATCCAGTAAGGGAATCAGTCTATTAGAAACCTATTTACTTGCATATATAATTTCACATGTACATATCACTAACAAAAAGTTCCTACTTGTAATTCCAGATTATTCCAAAGGGATATCTGTTCCATAGAGTGAGAAACACAACTAATGAATGCAGTGAAACAAAATATATTTTGAATAAGTTTTGAACCAATTTTTCCTCATAAAATTATGGTGTCGTAAAAGACATATATAAAATCTAGGAGAAAGCTATATATGTGTGTGGACTGATTCCTAATAACTATCAACATTTAGGATTAATTTTATGAGAAGATGGAAGATGTTTCTACTAATAGTATCTCGTTATTCCTTCATAAGGAAAAAAAAATAAAAATACTCCCACAAAGTCTGAGTATATAGTACACTGTAATATGTGGTCAGATTGTTTTCTCTAGATTCTCCAAAATAATGCTGGTTTTCAAAAGTATAAAATATCTGCCCACTGTTTGTATATATGTACATGAAGTAGAAGTGCTTGAAGCTGCAATGGGGAATGAGAAGATTCTAAATTTGTCTATGTTTTTGTCCAAACTTTGGGATCATCTTTAACCAGCATCTAAATATCCAGCTGATGTCCCTGCTTGGTTGTGTCAATCAAGAAACTGACAGAAACAGTAAGTACAAATGTTAAATTCAGTGATATCACAGAAAAGCAATTACAGACCCTGACAGTTTTTGGCTTTAGACTTCTGGGGGTTTTGCCAAATATGTAATCCCAGGAAATAGTATAACTGGCAACAAAATACACATATGCCAATTGTATTACCATATGAAAAGTACATTCCTTTTTTACTTATTTCTTGCTTAGTAAAGCTAAGCTGCAAGTTTAGCTACTACAAAATCTGTAGTAGCTCTGTTAAGGCAAATAAATTACTTCTGTACTATGTATAATTTTAGGGATGTGATTTTGGCAGATGTTGAAAAACTTGTTGAGAGTAGGATAACTTTAAATATAGTAAATCTCATTAAAACAAAAACAATTAAAAATTAGACAAAAAGAAGAAAAAACACTTCCTCTTTCATAAATAATGTCATTTTCCTTAGAAATCATTTAAAATTATTTTCTAGACTATGAGTTGATTGAGAATATTGACATTTCATATCCTATCAGCTTAGTTCCCAAAATATGATTACAGGTTTTTATTATTTATGTATATCTGAAACACACATCCCTGCAGCAAAAAAGGTGAAAACTTAATAAAGAATATATACAAGAATATGCCCTTCTTTCTATAGAGCTACCTAAAGATATGAGTGTACATTCAGTGAAACAACAAACCGAGCTCATGGTTCTCTTAAGTAATATGAAATACCTTTCCCTTTAACAGAGATTGACAATTTGTGCCCTGAGTTTCAAAACAGCTTTTCTTACAGGACCTCTTTTTAGCTTATGAATTCAAGAATATGTTGTCCTACACAGAGTGAATTTTTTTCACATTTTCCTGGAGAGTCAGCTGTAACTAATTGAACTCACTTTTATTCTTGTGTCTTCCAAATCTTCTCCTTCAGCTGAATCCTTTACTGAGAAATGTAAATCCTCTCACAGTAGCACTAGCTAAGAGATAAAAAGTTGGTTCAGCACCTATAAGAGAAATTAGCTCATTTTTAGATCATAAAGGGTTCCACAGACCTTTACTTATTTTTAAAAAATCTATTCTTCACATATTTTACTAACATCTTATTTGTGATTATTTTTCTGCTATTTTGACTTAATCATGTTTTTAAAGTCTCACATAACTACCTGTAGGGTCAAAGGACTCAACAGAGGGGCTTATTGTTCCCTCATGCTGAATGCATGGACTGTATTGCTAGATTTCTGGAAAATTTCATGTTGAAGCACAAAAACAGGAGTAACCTAATAGTAGTGGAGGGCTCTTTACTTCCCTGATGTACTCACCTGTTTACCTTTTGGGCTAACTTTTGTTTATCTGGTTAAATCCAGCAATGTACTTGAGAAACTCTGAGGACCTCAGTTTAATCAAATAATGCCTGCAAAACATACAAACNAAAAAACCAAACAAAACAAACCCAAACAAAAAAACAACAAACCAACCAACCAAACGAAAGCAACCAATCAACCAAAAGCAAATAATCCAAAACCCTGAAGCCATTTTTGTCTTGATTTCTTTAAAATGAAACATTTTTCCACATGATTTTCCTCCTTACCCATTTTCCTCACATCCTTTCTACTAAGTTAGGGACATTTATCTTTGTGAGACACCATAATTTGTCAGAATTTATTGCTAAAATACACAGCGGAACTTCTTTTCCCAAGATACAGTTTCACAGTCTGCTTATTCTTGTTTGTTTACAGTCTACAACCAGGACAGACAGTCCCACTTCCACTCTTGGCCACATATTTCTTAGTGCTCCCACTGGGTAGAGCAATGGTAAGACTTCTGGCTGAACTGGAGGAACTGGCTCCTCCAGCTGATAGAAAATTAATCTTTTGGTTTTCTTGCTTGCTTTTTTCTTTTCTGCTTTTATGTGTTTTAACCTGCAACCACAAAGTTGTAAAATTGACAGGAGGGAAAAGATGAATATGTTTGCTTTTAGAAGAAAAAGTTGCTTCTACATTTTACCAGTGAAAGTAAAACCACGTAAACATATCTCCATCCACCTGAAATAAAGCAGTTTATCTGAAAATATTATCCTGTTGCTGTTAACCATATCTAAATGTTGACTGTTGACATCACAATTAGGTGCTCATTCTCAACATCTCTCCAAATTAATAGATCAAGCCATATGCCTCAAATGAAATAGCTAGATGGACAAAAAGAAATAGGAATTCTGCAAGAGAGGAAACATGAACCTGTGGAGGCAGACATCTCTGTAAGCAGCAAATCCCATTCCTTCTACCTCTCCTAAGGATAGGAGATTAAAAAAAAACAAACAAAAAAAAGAGCGTATTTTTTGCCTGCTGTCCTATCTTGTTCTTGAGTGCTGCTGCTTTAACTCTGGTGTCTCCAACACTGTCATAGTTTAGGAGACCTTGGCATCTTTCTGCTTTTTTCTAACAGAAATCTTCTCACCTACCTGTTTGCTTCTTATCCTCCTTGGATTTGTCCTGCATTGCCAGTTCTTACACTGTAAACTTTGCAGAAGTTTAATATTTGCTATACTTTGAGAACTGCTGCTTGGGTTTTTTACATTTGTAATTTATTTTTTTTATATAGGTGAAATTACAGCAAGTAAATCACTGTGTCATTGGAAATTGCACAGGAAGCAAGTGCAGTAGATTGTACTGACAGGCATGATTCTAGATGAAGAAAAAGTAATACTACAGTAACTGTGTCTTCAGTTTTGAGCTAAGGAGTGGGACTAGGTGTTGATTTTGCATTGGTATATGCCATGGGTAAGAAATACTTAATTGCAATAATTTACATAGTTTTATTGAGTCAAAACTGTCACCTGTTTCTAAAATTGTGTACAACTGTTTCTGTCTAAAAGAGATTATTTTGTACTAGAGTATATAACACAAAATGTGCTTATATGTAATTTGTTTTACTCTGAAATCTGGTGCAAAATATCTGCAGTCAGATTGCCTTCACCTCTCTATCTTGTTAACAGTGGACTTGTAAACAAAAAGGGCTTCTGCAGTCCTGCTGATACCTACTTTATCTATAAAAAAACATTTTTGGTACCTGTTGATCAGATTTCAGTTGTCTGATGTTCAGTGAGGAAGGATTAATAATATGAACAAAGATAAGGTAGAAAAGACAAAGAGTAGATGAAGTAATTTAAATAATGAATCATACTGCTATTTAATTATTACAAGTTAAGTGCTTTATTCATATTTTCAATGTTACATTAACTTAACTTTTAATATAGATCTCATTGATTGTGGAAAGCCATTCAAATAAAATTACTATGTATATCAATTACTCTTTCATCACCAAATGGCAATATTTAAAATAATATCATGAAATAATAACCACTTAGACTAGCATCTATTATCTGTTGTGCTAGTGATAAATGTCTTTCCATGTGACTCAATCTTTTCTTCTATTCATTCTCACTTGGGAAACAGCAGGAATGAATGCAGTCATAAGTAAACTTTTGATCTGTGTCAGCTCACCACACTATTTCAGTTGGAAAAAGCCTGTTCCAGAGGAGAAAACAAAATTCTTTCCAAGTTGATAAGAAGTAAGTAACATTTTGAATTTCAAGGTAGTTCACATCCTATCATGAAGCTGTTCTGTTCATTTTATTAAATGATTTAAAAGATCAGTGCCTCATTCCATGGTTTTATCATGACACTTACCTCAAATGCTAGAAGAAATGCAGGCACATAGAGTTTGATCTGTTTCCTTGGAGACATAACATTTAGGCAGGGATAGTTACAGGAAGGGTTGTCCATTTGAGGAATCCTTTTTTATCACAAAGGTGCTAGCTATATTCCTCTGTGCTAAATTTCTCTGTCCACAGTTCATGTGTGACAGGACAAGGCAGGCTGGGAGGAAATTATCCTTTAGAAATAAATGCCTTAGTGACAACTCAGTATGTAAGAGAAATAACATGACTCTGATTTAACTCTCATAATGCTGCCCAACATTGACCTGTTAGTCTGTTCCCAGAGCTATGACATCATTAGTATTAGTAAGACCTGTTGGAGTAACTCCAGTCACTGGAGTTCTGGGATGGAGGGCTATAGGATGTTCAGAAGCAGGGCAAGTGGAGGACTTACACTCTATATAAGGGAGATTCTTGACTTTACAGTTCTTAAAGTTAGGGAAGATGTGCTTGAGACCCTGTGGGTGACAGATATTGTCTGTGTCTACTAGTGATCACCTAGTCAGGATGATGGCACTGATGAATTATTCTATAGGCAATTAGGAGAAATGTCTATATTGGTAGCCCTTGTCCTTAGGAGAAATTTCTCAGACATCTATTGGGAACACTGGATTGGTGACAAGCAAGGCTGGGAAATTCCTGAAACTTGTTAAAGAAAATTTATTGTCACAGGTGCTCAGTGAGCCAACTAGGAAAAGTGCACTCACAAGTACACTTGTTTGTGAATAGACAAGGACTCATGGGAGGTGTGATGGTAGGTGGCTGCCTTGGACACAGTGATCACAAAACAGTTCTGTTTAAAATATTTGGTGTAATTAGAAAAAAAAATCAGCTGTGTTGCTACCCTGGATTTCAAGGGAGCAAACTTTAAGCAACTCAGGAAGTTGATTTGTGGTGTTCCCTGGGAATCTGCTTTTGAGGGCTTATAGTTCCAAAAGAGGCAAGAAAGGAAATTTTTGGACCTCACAGAAAAATTATGAGACCTGCTGTTTGCATGTGTAGGGAGAAACCATGATAGGCCAAAGCTCAGCTGGAGTTGTGTCAGACAACAAAAAAGGCTTCTTAAAATATGTTAACAAGAGGAAGTCTAAGGAAAATATTGGACTAATAGTTCATATAGATGGCCATCTGACAGGTAGAGATAAAAAAAAGGTAGAGACACTTCATGCTTGTTTACCTCAGTCAATGACAGGCATAATGACAGACCATAGGCTTCATGGTCCTCTGAGTTTTTCCAGTCCTTTAATCATCCTCGTCTCTCTGTTGGACTCTCTCTCGTATTTCCCTGTCCCTCTTGAACTGGGGAGCACAGAATTGGACACAGTACTCCAGATGTGGTCTCACTAGTGCAGAGTAGAGGGGGAGGAGACCTCCTTTGACCTGCTGGACACACTCTTCTTTATGAACCCCAGGATACCATTAGCCTTCCTAGGTACAAGGGCACTTTGCTCTTCCATGAATACCTTGTTGTCCACCATGATGCCAAGGTCCTTCTCAATAGAGCTGTTTTCCTTCAGGTCAAACCCCAACCTGTACTGCTGCATGGTCTTATTTCTCCCCAGGTGTAGGACTCTACATTTATCCTTGTTAGGTTTGCCTTTGCCCAGCTCTCCAGTCTGTACAGATCTGCAGAGTCTGCACCACTGATCATGACCTTCTGAGCTCTATTGTTTAGTGAATTTTCAACCCATCTCACTGTCTGCTCTTCAACCCACACTTCCTGAGTTTACCCACAAGGATGTTATGGGAGACAGTGTCAAAAACCTTGCTGAAGTCAAGGTAGACAACATCCACTGCTCTCCCAGCATCTGCTTATTCAGTCCCACCACCATAGAAAGCTATCCGGTCAGTTAAATGTGACTTCTCTTTAGTAAATCCATGCTGTCTACCTGATAACCTTTTCTTCCATGTGCTGAGATATGATCTCCAGAATGAGCTGCTTCATCACCTTTCCAGGGATGGAGGTGAGACTGACTGGTCTGTCGTTTCCAGGGTCTTTCTTTTTGCCCTTTTTAAAGACATTGGCTTTCTTCCAGTCCTGAGGAACCTCTCTCATTCTCCATGATCTCTCAAAAATGATGAAGAGTGGTAGAGTAACAATACCAGCCAGCTCCCTCAGCACTCATGGGTGCAGCCCATAAGGGTCCATGTTTTTGTGCGTGTTCAGAGTACCCAACTATTTCTAACCCGATCCTCCTCAAGTGGAGAGTCTTCCTCCTTCCAGCTTTTCTTTCTTACTTCCAGGTTTGGGATTCCTGAGGGCTGATCATAGGTTGCTTTCAACTGGAACTATTTTAGTCCAATCTTGTCTAGTCTAGCCTACATGAAAAACCTAGAACTTCAATATCAGCACAGAAAATACAACATAAGCCATCCTCAATCCTCATCTCCCAAGTCGCATTCATTGACATCTAAAAAATATTTAGAATTTAAACAAAATTTACTTTCATATTTATAATAACAGAATAACTGGCTCTATTACTTGATTATTTTAACTGATAATTTATTATTTTGTTATAAAGCACTGGAAAGACAATGTAATCTGAAACTTTACAGGCAATACAACAGCTACTCAATAACTAGCCCTAAACTCATTTTGATGATGATTGTTAATATCACAGAGGAAACATCACCCAGACAAACAGACAAGTAACACAGTTCTGATCTAGATTTAGGCAAACCTGTATACGTGATTTCTATCCAAGTCCTCTGTAAAAGTCTTAAAATTGTAAATAACATTGCATTTTTATAGTTGTTTTAGCACTTAGAAAAGAAGTGTCAGACACAGTGTTGTGTGCCCTGGTGTGAAACCTTTGTGTCTGTGTCTTACACATGACTGTGGTTTTCCTGCATGAGCAGTGACTTGAGGACAAGATGAGGAAAAGGCCCTGATCCCTTCACCTCACTCACCTGCAAGTCCTCACATCCTGTTCAAAGCTGTGCACTTCTGCCTCTACATCTTGCTTGCACTATCTTCTTGAGAAACATTTGTTTGTGAAAGTACCAGATAAGGACCTGGATCTCCCTCTTCCTGTATGAGCATTTCATTATTGCACAAAAATATAATGTCACCTTTTTGTTTGTTTGTTTCATTAGGCATTGTAAGAGGGGTCATCCAGACTATAATATTTTGCAATGCTTCCAATGGAGCATCTATTTACAGAGCTTTTTTCTTCCTTTGGAGGCACTTACATACAGTTATGAACCTCACATTCACTCACTGTGCTCATAATGGTCAGTATCTTTTATGCTTAAAGATTGCTAGACTTTTTGCAAGTCTGTGGGTGTTCCTTTTTTTCCCCTATTAATCATGAAATATATATAAACCCTCATCTCTGATGTTTTTCCTTCTTACAGATAGAGGATTATAACTAAGATTAAATTTCAATGACAAGATCATCATCCAAAAAACGCTATTTCCACATTCAGACTTTAAATAAAATTTTATCTTCCTGAGCTGTGTCAGTGTCTTCAAAAGATACTCAAAATAAGATGCTTCCTACTGATACTGATAAAAATGTCTCTGTTGCAGTGCATCTATTCTTTAAGGTGCTTAAGCAGATAGCAAATCAAGAATGTTATTTATGTACTAGGTGGTATTATCTTCCTGGTACTGTGACAATGAAGTAACGTAACATCTCAGGCTGAAATGTTCCATAATATTTGGAGAAAATGTCTGCTGTAGGAACACAACCATGTCATGCATCTGCTATTAATTTCATGTCTTTATCAGTTGGTTATATTATGAAGTGCTTGGGAGAGATTGCATTACAGATACCTTAAGACATAAAACAATTGTCTGATTTATTCAGCTTATTTTTACTCAGGAAATCAGGGTGTGTCAATGCTAGTGCTGCCAGGAAGAAATCTTTCTAGACTATTGAGGGAATTTAATATATCTAACTTATTTGACAACTCAGACTATCATTGTATTCTTTGATAGTAATTTTTTTTTCTATTTGCTAAGAACTAACAGTTGTTAAAAAAAATAAATGGGAGAAATTTAAATTATTTGATAAAAACAAGAGAGGATTTTTGGCAATATCTTTAAGAAAGGGTCCTTTGTTGCTAATACTATCAAATATAAATTTATAATTTCATGCATAACTTAAGGTGAGCAAGAATAAACTCAAGAAAGAATAGAATCTGTGGCAAAAACAATAAGAACATAAATGCAATGTTTAATAAGAAAAATAATTCAGGTATCCCACAAGTTTTTTAGCTTTTTTCAAACTTGCTCTTGAAACCAGTAAACATTAAAAGAAATGGTACTGTACTGGCTTTGGCTGGGATAATATTTTTTATAGAAGCTTGTTTGGTGCTAAGTTTGGCTTTGTGACCAAAATAGTTCTGGAAAGCCAGAAATGTTTTAGTTATTACTGAACAGTGCTTGCACAGAATGAAGGCTTTTCTCTGTTTCTCCCATTGCTCTGACAATGAGTAGGCTGGGGGTGCACAAAGTACTGGGATGGGACACAGCCAAGATAGCTAACCCCAACTGACCAAAGGGCTAGCCCATAAATATGAAACCATGCTCAGCAAACAAATCTGGAGGAAGTGGAAGGAAGGGGAGGATGTTCAAAGTGATAGCATGTCTTCCCAAGTAATGTTTATGTGTGATGGAGCTCTGCTTCCTTGGAGGTGGCTGAAAATCTACCAGCAAATAGGAAGTATTTCTTATTTTCTTTTGCTTGTCCGTGCAGCTTTTTCTCTACCTAGTAAACTGTTTTTGTCTTAACCCACAAGTTTTCTCTCTTCTACCCTTCCTGCTCTCTCCTCCCAACCCATTGCAGGGAAAGTGATCATCTGTTTGTGTGGTATTTATCTGCCTACCGAGGTTAACTCACAACAGGTAGGTATGTATTTATTTATTTATTTATTTGACAATCCCTTCAGGGATATATATTTTGAATTTTGCAATGTTTATTGCTTTCTTTAATCCCCTATTTTGTTTTATGCCATGGCATGCCTCATACACATTCTCAGACTAAATTTTAGTACTTCATACGCTCAATTAAAAATTTTTCTAAATATGAACAAAAGGGGAGATTGTCTGGAACTGAAAATTAATATATATTCAAAGATTGAGATGACAAAAAGCAAAGACTGAATAGACAAGTAGAAGATATTCCCAGTCATATATCTTGTACACATATGTTTCTCCTAAGTGATGACTTTGACATGATTCACCCTGTTGAGCATAAGGATGGGATTTGTTTCACTTAGCTTAGACGTGTCAATGTAAATGTGTATATCCTATCTAGTGACCTCATGTTCTCTTCATAGCCAATAAAGAAAAAGAAAAATAGGCACTTCCAGAGACCAATTCATCTTATCCCAACACAAGTTTCTAAACAGATCAGACAGACTGAACTGCAGAATTGCTTCCTTCTCACTGTCAACCATGTAAAGTGTCCTCTGTGACTCAAACATGCAAACAACCACATTTAGCTAAGATGAATCCCACATAAGAAGACACAAACAAGGGGGTACAAAGGGAAAAATGAACTGTTAACAAATCCAGTTTTCAGGCTTTTTTCTTCCATTTCTCTCTCTCTCTCTTTTTTTCTTTTTTTTTTTTCCCCATCTCCTAACCAATCCTGAAAACAAAACCAACTGGAAAGACACAGCAGCACTGATTTATATGTATGGTTTGTCTAAATCATTTCCATTACCACTCTGCACAGTGAGTAGTCAAAATCAAACAATAGTGGACATTGTGGCTCTCCATGTGCATTATCATAAGCTCTTCATTTATCAAGAGTTTATGATAAAGATTTTATAGACTTTTGATACATGCTTGATCTGTTACCTCTTTTGTTTGTTAAGCAAGAGTGATTGATATATACGTGCTAAAAGTTCCTATAGTAAATTACGTAACTTTATGTACTACATATGTTACTAACCCTTAACCTTACCTACACAGTTTCACCAGTTGGGTTTCCAGCATTAACTGTGGTTGATTAATTAAGCCAGAACAACATTTCTTCCTCTATTTCTAGTGCTAGAAATATATTACAAATTAAATGACTCCGAGTAGTCTTCTGTTCACACAAAATGGGAGTGAATCTTTAAACCTACTTTAATTTAATTTAATTGTAGAAAAAGCTATAAATCCAGAATTATTTGGGTTTGGTATTTTTTCTATATCCATTATGGGATTTGTATTCAAAAGATGTGTAACTCCTAAACAGAATCCCAACAAAATCCTAAACTACATTTTGATAGATTTATGTATATATATACACACACATATATAAAAAATACACAGAAAGTTTTATTCTGCAGTATTATGCAGTCCATTAGGAACAGAACATACTATGTCACAGGAAACTTTCTGTTCTTTTATTACTAGGATCTTATGGAAGATGGACTTTGCCACCAGACAAGAAATGTTGGCAAGTATTTGGGTTTTTATTAAGAAAACTTAATATTTTAAGGTGTTTTCTCAAACAACTTACAGTATTTTTCTTCAGGCAATATATTAGCTAGAATCTTTCTCCCTTCAGATATATATATAGATTCATTAAGAAAGAAATTTAAAAAGACTAAGTCTAAAAAAAAGTCTAAATCTGCTGTAAGTCTAAGAACCAAGAAAACATTTTCCAGAAAAAAAATGTGTTAGATAGTAGAAGAAAACTAACCTAAAGAACTGAGAACTGAGTTTTAGCTCTTCCCCAAACTTTTCACTGTTATGTATCTCTTGGAACACATAAACACAACTTTATTCTCAAATTTGGGAATTTATTCTGCCATGGCTTGCAGAAAGGGAAAGGCATCAGGAACTCAAGTATAGTTATCATATTAGTGTGTCCACTGCAGCTACTTCTGTGCAAAAAACATATTATACGGGCACACACACACACCAAGAATAAACCAAAACAGCAAAAAAGAGCTTGTTCATACCCATAGGGCTGCAGTGGTGAGAGACAGCTCACAGACCAGCAAGATATTATCTTCAGGCTTATTCTAATATACTGTGACTGGCTCTAGTATGTTTTATGTAGGTCACTGATAGAAGACAACACTCTGATTCCATATAATTTATAAACCTTTTAATAAAGCTCTCCCCAAAAGATATAAAACAAAAAATAAATGAATTCTGTAGTTTACAAGGGGTGGATAACATCAAACCATTTTTATTATGGATATAACAGGCCTTTAATACAACCCCTCTATTAACACTAATAAGGCTATTGAGTATATGATGCAACGTGGCTCCAGCTGCTTGTACTTTTACAGCTCAGCTGTGGATCAGCTTCCTGTAGCTCAAGTGGAAACAGTGACCTATGAATATAACAAATTGCTCCCTACTGTAGTGATGACCACTGATCACCTGTAGTGATCTCTCACCATTGCAGGATCACTGAAACCTCTGTTTATCCCCCTGTCATGAAATGTTAATTTGTACTGATCATAGACATTTGATTTTGTATTAGATTTGCAAAATTCCTTCCACTTTTCTTTTTCTATATTACACACTAATGAACCTTGAAAGACATTTCCCAAACAGCTAACATTATTTTCACTTTCAAAACACTTAGAAAATTTGATATGTTGAAGTAAAAAGTACCCTGAAAAGAGATTACTCTGAAACCATTGACTTTCCACATTTTAGTTCTTAGAGGTATATCTCCTCCACGTAGCAAATTTCTGCAATTCAGATATCCTAAATATACTCAAAATTTAATTATTTCAGTTCTGAATTCTTTAAGAAAAAATATGAGTGCATGTATAATACTTCTTTACAACATTTATTTGCATGGACTTCACTCGAGCAGAGAGAGTAATCTCATCTGCTCTTATCTGTCTACTGCCTAAGGCAGTATGCATAGAAGAACTAGATTCCCAGATCACTTTGGTGATATCCTTAAAGGCAGAAAAGGTTGAAAGTCAATATTTTGCTTTCTCCAAAGAATTTCAATTGGTTGTGAAACTTTTTCTTAAGTTAGATATTGTATCTAATGGTAATACTTTAAGGATTCATACCAACACTGCATATCAATTTAGAGAGGAACATGCAGAATTTGTCTTTTTGCAATATACTTAGGACTCATCCAGAATACAGCTGAAGACTGACATCCAAATGCTACCTTGATTCAACAGCATTACACTTCCATCAAAAGATGGGGTAACTTCAAAACTAAGGCATTCGGGTGTCTGCTACCCAAAATTCTTGTAGAATATTCTATTTTTTTTCTTTACAGTACAAATCTGTATATACAACTGGGACTGAGAAATTAATATTGGTCTTTATCCTCACAGGCTTCAGTAAACTATTAAGTATTAATACTAGAGTAGCTTTACAGTGATAATACAAGCTTCTTTTCTCTATAATACAAGTTATAACATTTCCATTAAATAGATCTCATTTAAAAACAAAACCAAAAAAAAGTCTTGTGGTACCTATAAATTAAAAAATGTACTGATAAGTTTATAATTAGTATGTTTGTCTTGAACCTAAATCTCAATGATATAACTAACAACAGTGTAGAAGAATTTTCCAAGAATGTTATGGCATAACCAGAGAGAAATCACTGTATTCAATTTTGAGCCCCTCACCCCAAGAAAGAATGCAAAAGAAAAATGCAAGAAAGAAAATGCAAGAAAGAATCCAAAAAAGCAATGAAGCTAGTGAAGAGTCTACTGAACAAGTCCTATGAAGAGTAGCTAGGAAACAAGGACTGTTTAGCCTGGAGAAAAGGAGGCTGAGGGTAGACCTTATTGCTCTCTACAACCTCCTGAAAGGGACTTGTAGAGGGGTGGGAGTGGGTCTTTTTTCCCAAGTAGAGAGTGATAGGATGACTGGAAATAGCCATGCCAGCAGAGGTTTAGGTTGGGTACCAGGAAAAATTCTTCACCAAAAGAGTTACCAAGTATTGGAACAGGCTGCCCAGGGAGGTGGTGGAGTCACCATCCCTGGAGGTATTTAAAAGAGGTATAAATGTGGCATTTAGGTACACGGTTTAGTGGTGGACTTGGTAATGATAATATGTTCATGGTTTGACTTGGTGGTCTTAAAGGCTTTTTCCAGCCTAAATGATTCTATGTTTCTATGTTATTAGGATATTATGTGAGTTTGTAAGCCACACAAACTATGAAAGGACAGTTGAAATGCAATTGTTTGAAATGCAAACTATACTTAATGATGCCTCATGTGTGTTGGAAAAAAAATATCATCTGAGAAGCTTTCCTCACTTGACCAAAGCTTTGAGCACTTCAGTCAGTTCACACTGAAATCATATAATACGAGGGCTAAAGTTATCTGTGACAGATGGTATTAGCATATGGAATAAACCCTTTCCATGCTCAAGTACAAAGGTGTTTCTGGTTGAGCTGTATAATTAATAATCTGAATCATAATGGTGGAGAGGTGGATGTTTAAGGTGTTTTATAATGGCATTTCTTTAAAACCAAGCAAAACGGTTGCTTTGAAGAAAGTAATTTTGTTTGCTGTATGCAGGAAAATCTGTGCTGAAGATTAATAGACAGCATTCTTGGCAGTGTCTCGAAAAAGCTTTATGTATGAAAATTATTTCAGTTACCTTTTTCTCTTGTGACATAATGAATCCACTTTTGCCAACAAAAGTTCACAGACCACCTTAGAGATAGTTATCTCAGAGCTTAACTTGTTTTTGTTTCTTGAGTATATTAGAACTGTCATCAGAAAATAGAATAAAGTACAAATAAAGTGACTTTGGACAGGATTGTGCCGCTCTCCCTGGAATAAACTGTTCTCTCAATTGACATTCTCTCTCTGATCTCATTTTATCTGCTCTGTCCTGACATTTTCCCTCATCTGTTCCTGATACCTTTCTGAACTAATTTACTCCACATCTATTTTGGAAAGCTCTTGACATGGTCCCAACAAATTCTTCCCGGTAAGGGAAAGATCCAAAAAACCCCAAGTAATCCTTCTCTTTCTAAAAGATGTAAAAAAATCCAGCAGCTAAAGTATCTGGACATTAGACAGTTTTCATATGGATTTATTTTGATTTTTTTAATATTTTTTTTTTTATTTACAACTTCAGACATTTCTCTCGAGTCTCTCTAATCTCTCACAACAGTTTGTCATTCAATGCATTTAAATCATGATAAAAAATCCATTAGGTAAACCTGCTAGCATGACATTCTCCAGATTGAAGACACAGTTTATGTTAATATAATGAGCCTTGAATAATGGAATGAAAACAGCTAAGAAAAGTTACCACCCATATATTCCACAGATTCTCATATGTATGCTTTTCCTTATCATTAGAGTTGTGGTTTTCAGGTTGTGCTATAAAGTCAAAGGAATGAAAATGCACTCATATTCCTCGGAGGAAATATTTCCATGGCAGAAAAAAAAAATAAAATGTTGTTCCTGTGGTTTTTAGGACTTCCATGGCTTCATTTGTGAGAGCCTGTGGACACATACTGTTTTATGTGCCTATTACAATTGTATAGCACTAATGTATGTATTAGAGCGTGGATCACCATAATTGCTTACCTTACACAGGGAATTACTTGTTTGCCCACCAGTGCCTGCAGCTGGGGGAACATGGAAAATAGCAGCATTTCTGTTCAGTGATGTACACATGAATTAATGGGATGGCAATTGCTAGTTCCGAAAGAGATTTCTTGCTGCATGGAGAAGTGGAAAATAGTAAGTAGGTTTGGAAGTAGACTAATCGATGTGTTAATCCTCTCCATGAAGCTGGCATTGTCATACAGTTTGAAAGTGCTCAGTTGCATGGGTATTTAAATTCAGTTATCATTCTAAAAATACATTCTTCTGCAAACTGTGAAAAAATTGTGATCTGTGGACACTGTAATCAACAGAAAGGTACCAATTTTTTTTTCAGTGAGCTTTTGATGAGTCTGCCCATCTCCTTAAAGCAACAGCACTTTTATGTCTTTATACTGTCTTGCCACCTATGTATTAGATAAATGAGACATACAGTGTTGAAAAAGTAGTCTATCTTTTTATAAGAAGTGTATTAAAAGTCAAAGGGAGGAGAAGACAATAACAGCACATTTGGAAAATTCATGGTGCAGGGCAATGAACTAGAAATTAAAAAAAAGAATTACACTTAACCAAAGCTGAGATGTAACTCACCTGAGCAGAATTTACTAGTTCTATCCATGAATAGCAAGTCATTGTAACATGTTACAGGCACCTAGTTATTAACTTTTTATTTCATTATTTCCACAAAGTGTTACACTAATAGGACAAACGGGATATTTTTCATATGTTAGAGGCTTGAAAACATATAATCCATTTCTCTATACTGTTTCTTCCTACTTATGATAAAAAGAAAGAAAGGGAAAAAAAGAAAAAAAGAAAAGCTGTGCTACCATAAACAACTATTAGCCTGTCTGGTTTGAAGAGAAAAGAATAGGTGTTGAGCAGCATAACACAACAGTTCAGATCAGCTGATAGATTAAATGTGTCATGAGGTTAACAAATATGAAAGACAGAAAAACAAACTCATATCAAATTGAATCAGATATTAACAAATCCCAGGAACCGTGTTAACACTGCATCTGTCAGACAAGTGGAGTAAGAAACAAAGCAATAGAATGCAATTGATGCAGTAATAAATAATTCTAGAAAGTAATGAGAGAATGAGATATCTTTTTCACTTTAAGCCTTAAGGATAGAACGAAAATGCAAGGGCAGAAAGGGTGAGACTCACCAAAGATTTTGCTAAACATAGTGAGCTTTTCAAGTTTTTGTTGCCTTGAACCTGAGATATCATTGCTTGATCTCTTTTCCAACATTACTTGTTATGAGACATGTCCATTATGCTCTTAGCTTCCGCTGTACTGCACTCTAAATTAGCACCTTTTTTATTCCTGCCTGTCTTGGTTTTGTCTTCTAAACCAAAATCCACCTCTGTTGATCAAAACAGCATATTAATCATCTATTCCATTGCTATAACTGCAGAAGAAGTAGCTTGGACACAAACATATAGCTTTAACTATAAGACAATGCAGTATGGACTCACTGGGAATGCTAAAAATGTTGCATCTTTCTGGTTTAGACAGCCATTTTCCAACAAATTTCTAAGAGGCAGTGGTATTTTCTAGATTTGTTATGCTTTTACCCCCCCCACCTGCCCATTTATCTTCTTTTCAAGAAGACGAGTCGACTTCAACAACATGAAAAATAAAAATTAGGAACTGCTCACTTCAAGTCACTGTTTCACCTCTGAAAAATATATATTTAATGAAACTTAATGGCATCTAGGTGACTGTGAAACTACATATTCATCTTCAAGAAAAAATAAAAGTAAGTAGAACAGTGTCTGTCTTGAAGGACTGGGAATTAGGGTGGTTGTTAAAGTACAAGACTCATTTAATACTATCTCACTATTCGTCTAGCTGGATATTTTCTTGGCTCGTTTTGCTTTGTTTGTTTTTTTTGTTTTGTTTTGTTTTGTTTTTTGTTTGTTTGTTTTTAGTCTTAATAAATTTAAAGAAGATTAACAATGATCACTTGTCACATAACTAAATAGGTCAATGTGTCCTTAATCAGGTCACCCAAACTACTAGAGTACTTCACTATTCAAGGTGACAAGCATACTTCAATGTCTTAAGTGTCTGGGCCTTCATATTCCTTCTAGATCAGTGTTAAGAGCATCTACAAGTCCCATAGTGACACAGCCCATGGAGCCATTTCAGCTGCTATTTCAGTGGCATGTCTTAATGACATTAATTAGGTTCTCTAAAGAGCTATCTTAAGAAGCCACTGTGCCTGTATCTCTAAAATGAGTGAAGAGTTTATATATGTTTAGCATGGAGAAATGTTGAGGCTGGAGAGAAGGGAAACCATTCCTTGCACTATTACATTCTGCACATTTCGGTTCTTAAGTATTCACAGAGAAGTCTCATTATTGTGCTTACAGTGACAGCCCTGTTTATTAACTTCTCCTTAAGATTTATGTGGCTCTATCTTGAATGTATCTAACAGAGTTATACACCATTAGTTCTTGTTGATAGCACAAAGGCTTTGTTTGCAAATAAATTCAGTTAATTAAATTGATACAATAACTTTAAGAAGGTTAATAAATGTCTTAACACAACAGAGGTTGACTACTTCCAAAACAAAAAAAGTACACATAAATTTACCTTTGAAACAAAGGTTTGTAAGTTATACATTTAAATAAATTTGTAGGTCAGCAAGAAAGTTTTTTTGAATGTCTTAATTATTTTCACACTTCCATGTTATTCCCATGGAATAAGGTTTCTAAAACACAAATTGGTATAGCTCATAGGGTAAGTTCAACACCACTCATTACAACTTAGTTTTGTACTTGAATATCCTGCAGATACGTGACTAGCTTATAAGTGTAGTTAACAGGACTTCATTCATGAAAAGAGCTCTTATAAAGCATGGTTACCTACTCCTCCTGAAAGCTAGTTCAGTGTTGACTACTGAGAATTTTAACTAAATCACAGAACTGTATTTTATGTCACAATGCTTACTTGGTATCATTACTTGTAAAGGAGTCACTGTATAAAAGAACAAAAGATGCATTTTGACTGTAAAATTTCAATATCATTACAGACATGGGAAATTACATAGTGGGGTATGCAGCCAGGCTTTTATTGTTGTTCTATCTACAACAAAATGTGTTCATGGAGGGTGAATCAAAAAAACATTCTATTCCTAATTATGCCAGAAATAGGCCTGACATTAATAAGAATCTTGCCTGTGTATGGAGTACTTGGCCACATCCTTTCTTTGTGTATTTTCCTTATGGATGACCATCTAAATCAATGCATAATACTGAAGTAAAATTACTACACAGTACAGATGCATGAGGTTCTACATTTTTATGGATGGACTCATCTTGGATTATTGTCATTTAAAATATTAAAAAGTGAAAGGATAATGCACCTTGAAGGATAAAACATGCGTATTTTAACCCTGTGTTATATTGATTAAAGAAAATATATAAAATTAGAGCTAGAGAATAAAGTACATAATGTTTGTAGAAAATTTCTGTTGTAATTGAGGTGAAGGAACAAGGGGTGGGTTGTGTGTGAATTGTCCCAGTTTTGTCAGGCTTGTGATGATGTTATTTTGATTTTGGAGTGGGCAATCATTTTTGTTGATGTGAATGACATTTCTGAATGTTGTGAAGATTGTGTGAAAAATGTGTATTTTAATGATAAATCTTAAATATGTGATTCACAGAGATGAGGGGTGAAAAGCATTTGTTTTGCATGGTAAAATCTTGGTAGCAGGAGGGCTACAGGAGTGGCTTCTGTGAAAAGGCATTAGAAGCTTCCCCTGTGTCAAACAGAGCCAATGCCAGCAGGCTCTGAGACAAACTTGCCACTGGCCATGGCTGACAGTAGTAGTGCCTCTGTGAAGAAGGGAATTTCATCTGGAGTAAGAAGTGAAAAACCCCTGCAGCCCATGGTGAACCCCACATCAAAGCAGGTGGATGTGCCCAAAAGAGGCTGTGGCTCTGTGGAAAGCCAACATTGGAAGTAGCTCCTAGCAGGATCTGTGAACCTGTGGAGAGAAAAGCCCATGCTGCAGCAGGTTTGCTGGCAGGACTTGTGACACTGTGGGGGACCAAAAGTGGAGTAGTCTGTTCCTGAAGGGCTACACCCAATGGAAAGGACCCATACTGGAACTGTTCATGAAGAACCGTAGCCCATAGGAAGGACCCATACTGGAGGAGTTCATGGATGACTGTCTCGCATGGGAGGGACCCCACACTGTAGCAAGGGAAGAGTGAGGAGTCCTCCCTCTGAGGTGGAAAGAGAAGCAGAAACAACATGCAATGAACTGACTGCAACCTCCATTCCTTGTCTTCCTGTGTCACTGTAGGAGAAGGAAGTAGAGAAAATTGAGGGTGAAGTTGAGCCCAGGACAAAGGGTGTGGTGAACCTATTTTAAGATTTGGATTTATTTCTCATTAACCTGCTCTTATTTTACTGGTAATTATTTCAATTTCTTTTCCCAAAATGAAGTCTGGTTTGCCTGGGACAGTAAATGATGAGTGATGTCCCTGTTCTTATCCTATGAGACTTTAGATGTATTTTCTCTCCTTTGTCCAGCTAAGGAGGAGAGTGATAGGGTGACTTTTGTGGACACCCAGCATCCAGCCAGTATCAGCCCACCACATCTATACAAATGCAAATGAAGGAATAATGTCAGATGCAGATTTTTTTTTTTTTGATCCTTTCTTTTGCTTGGTATAGGATTATTGTCACTCTTTTCCAAACAGGGCATTGAGATTATGTGACTTCACTAAATTAATGAAATAAATTTATGAGATATAATAGCTGAACAGAGGATTACCTTCTTGAACAGTACCTTAATTACACCAAATGTTTTAAAATTATATCCTAAATAAAGTACTGTTGTCTGAAAATGAATTTTACATTTTTTTATCCTTTTCTAGATTTAAATAGAAAGAAATTTTGAATAACTACTTTCACCCTTGCTATTAGCACTGCAGTTAGTCTTTTTGTAAACTAAAAATGTGATAATTTGAGAGGTATGTGGGTGTTTCTTTTAAAATATATATCTCTAATACATATTTCAAAGAAATAGATTTTTCTACTTTTATTCATAATATTTCTTAATTCACTGATTTCAGACAGTGATTTTTTTTTTTTAATGCATTTATTTTGACAAATATTAAGATAAATGATAGAACAAAATCTCTTTTTCTTATTTTGCATGTTAGGTAGAGGTTCTTCATTTCAGGTATACTCTAAACATAAATGTTCAAGAAATGACAAGCCAAAAAACTGGGTTTCTTTGACTTATTCTTAAACTGGGGAAGGATCTTGAGAGCATTCACCACTTATAAGTTTCACACTGGATAAAATGTACCAAATTATTAAGCTGGCAGAGCAGCATTTGTCTAAACCCCAGCATACTTTACTGTTAGGTGATTAAACAACATGACTGTGAGTGAAAACTTCTAGGAGTTTATTGGTATGATCCTACCATAATTAGCAACATGAGCAATGAAGCCACAACTCTGCTGCCAGTGGTGAAGGTTCTGTCCTGCAAACACCTGTGTCACTGAAGGAGTCAGCATAATATTTCTGGCATAATGGTTTCCTCTCTATGGTGATCAGACACAGCAGCATGAAGAGAACTGTGAAGATGACCAGGCAAAACCTGAATGGCAAGCACCAAAGGTGTTTCATACCAAGACTGATGGTAATATGCCGTTATTACTTGAAGACTTTACAGCTCAGATCAAGGATATATACTGGGATCCTTGAAAAAAGCCATCATCATGTGACTGCCTTTTACAAAGGGAAATAACTCCATATTGGCAAGGAAAGCGTACGCTAATCCAGCACGGGATTGTGATTAAGTAAACACAACACAATGAAAACATAACTCCTGGATAGGAGCAGAAATCATCTTTACAAGGTAGGAGATAAAGTTCTCCAGAGCTGGGACATGCTGAAGTTCCTGGGCCTACAGGAGCCCAAGCCAGGGTGCAGTGCAGACTGGGGTCCTCTGGGAAAGCCCCATTCCCATGGCCCTGGGCATCAGGCACCTCCCTGAGGTCAGCACAATGCTGGACTGGGATGTAGGACCATAGGTAAGCCCATCTCAGCAGGACCCACAGTTGGGTAGGGCAGGGCTGTGGGGATCAGGACACCTGTCCTGCTGTGGCATAATGGGGGCAGGGTCTGATAGCCCCAGTGGGCTGAAATGGGATCCTGGACCGTAAGCAGGGTGGGTGAAGCACCAGGGGAGGTGGGCAGGGACAGACAGGGTTGATGGTGTCCTCAAGGCCCTGGATGAACTACTCATCCATCACATTACATTTCTTAAACATGAGAAAAGTCCTGAAGAGTTCACAATTGAGAATAAAGAAGCAATTTTCACCTTAAGGGAAATTTTCCCGACAAGGCTTTTAATGACAATACATCTGTGTAGTTAAAGATTTTTTACAGAGACAGCTAAAGGCATTTCATCTAACTATGCTTTAACCTGGGGACAAAATGAACATTGAATCCAGATCCAAGTATCATTTCAGTCCTTCCTCTGATTACTCTAAATGCTTCTCTATGTATTACTGACAGTAAAAACCCAATTGTGCAGAACCTTTTATCTTTAAAAATAATTAGAAGTACCTACCTATCCTAAAGCTGTACATTTGGAACCTACTTAGAAGTATATCTCTTTTCACTCAGTTTAATCCATGTACAAATTTCAGGAGAACTTTTATCTAGAATAGGGAACGTGAAGTCATTTGATTGGTCATATGTGAGAGCCAAGAACTAATGCATAAACATGTTCTTCAATATTTTATCCAAACAGATGCAAAACACCCACCACTGATTACTAGCTTTGACTGTAAGCAAACAGTACAGTATGACCATCCAAACACCATAACAATGTTGCTTTCACTTAAATGAAAACTTCCCAAGTTTGTTTTTCCTTTGTACTAGGCCTTATTCTTATCCTGCTGCCTTAAATATTTTAGTATTCCCTTTATCAGAAGAACTTAAAACATCTTGCTTTAAACAAGTCAAATAAAGTCAACATCAGAAGTATTGAATTACAACTGTCCCAGTTATAAAAGTCATAAAAATTCTCTTCTTTAACTGAAAACTAACAAAATAAGCCCAGTGCCTGAACAATGACACTGACTCATGTTAAGGCATGTTGAGTGGGCTGAGGGTCCTCTAGGGATTGTGAGCCGGGGGTGAGGAGTACCCAAATCCTGTCCCACCATGCCAACCAGAAACAGGAAGGTACCAGGGGCAGGAAGAGCCCTGGGTATTGGGGTACCTCCCTGGGCAGGCCAACGCTGGGCTGGGAGGTGGGTAAGACCCATGGCTGGACATGGCAGGGCTATGGGGAGCTGAAGACTGGTACCATTGGGGGAGAGATGGGTGGCCCCAGGGGGATGAAATGCCATCTAGGCTGTGGGCAGCTCAAGGAGAGCCCTGGGAAAGACTGAGCAGGGGAAGCAATGCTTCTTACCACCTTCAGGCCACTGGCATCTTGCATTTCATGGAGAACTGCAAGAAAAGTAGGAAATCATTGATGTTTCTAGCACCACAATTCTAGCAGGATGAAGCTGGACAGACAGTACAGAGATGACAATGAGACCCTTTAAAAATGAAAAAAATAAACAAGGAAAAAAGATTTTTTTTAAATAGAAAGAATACCTCATAAACAGACCTGCATCTTCAGGCTCAGAATTGACTTTGTCAAAAGAGTCTATTGCTTGGGCCTGTGATTTGTGTATAGTTGAACTTGTCAACAGTGAGGTCTTATAAGTGAAAATTAATTTTTAGCAGGTAGAAATAATACAGATCTGCGAGAGTGCACTGAATAATTTTCTTGCCTGAACATAATCAATGCAATTATTAACTAAAGTTCCAGTTGCAAGACTATTTTTCTGCTCCACTATTCTGATGCTTTGCCTTCAGTTACATTTATGCAATCTGACTGAAAAGTAATGGAGTTGCACAAGTGAATCTGAAGGCCATTCTTGACCTGCAAAAATCTTTATTATTGGTGATCCGTGAGTCAGATAGAAGACAAATAAGCTTCCAAATCCCAGTCCCAGTTTGAAGAGCTGGCAGACAGAAAAGCATTTCAGCTGTAAGCTGAAAGAATTTGATTGAGAAATTACCAGGATAAAAAAACCTATTGAATGTGACAATACTATTTTTGTAGACAAGTTTTCAGAATAGCCTTGCACTTTAAGAATTAATCACATCCTGCTGCTTATTTTGTACTTGAAGGTAAAATGCTCCATTTTGATATTACAATCGGTTGCCATAGAAATGATAATCAGGTAAAAAAAAAAAAAGGATTATGATTTCAGGTGAGGCATAAGCTTCAAGAACCCTTGACAAAGAGCGTTCTTCCTTAGAAGTATCAGTCATAACAGATGTAAAGAACAGATATGGTATAAATACTTTTACAAACACAGACATATATAAATGAAGTTTAATATTATATTTTTCATTTTAGAAAACACAGCTCCATTTAGTTTCAAAGCAAAAGTGATGGGGTAGCACATTGCTATTTAAGACTCTAACTATGAGAAACTAAATTCTAGAGTATGTCTTAAAAGTTAGCACACTGTTCAGGTGTTCAGTTTGGGTTAATTATCACAAACGGCAGTTGGCCCAAGTAGTTGGAGGAGCTGCAGCTGGGAGAAGCCACAGACAGAATAAACAACTCAATCAGACAATGGGATATTTGATACCATACTGAGTCATGCCCCTATATAAGGGGAGGGCTGGCCTAAGGTGAGAGTGTTTGTTTTCAACGTGCTTCACTGCAGTTGGAAGAGGGAAGGTCGGTGTCTTGGGCCCAGGTAGGGATTTCTCAGCTTTATTTACNCCTGCTGTAGGGTTATTGAGGGTACTTTGGGAAATAAATAGGTAGAGGCTATTGGAATTGTTCTTACAGGAAAGCAGTCCACAACTACCCTTTTTCTAGAGGCAATTCAAGAGCAGGCATAGATTTCCTTAAGTGTCTGTGAACCAGGTCTAGTTTTCTAGTCATACTGCAAATTGCCAAATTATCTGCTGTAGATAGGGTCAGTAGGTATAATGGCATGGTGAAGGTTTG
>VWZY01000353.1:42113-94059 GCA_013399075.1 Chloroceryle aenea | reverse complement strand
GTGGCTTGGGGGGATTTAAGTGCGGGGGGGGGGGTGTTTGTGTTGTTTTTCTAGGGTCTCTTTGTCACTCTTTGTAAGTTTTCAAAGCTTTAAGAGCTTAATATTTTACAGTAATGTCCTGACTCGTCTCACAAAATCTTTATGTTCCTTCCCAGTAATGGGATCTATGTAGTAACAGTTCAACAGTTACAAGTGAAATTTAAATTTATTGCAGACTCCCATAAATGTGCTAGCCTATGGGCAACCAAAGGAAGCAAGGAAAGGAGTCTGAATGTCACTGAGCCAATCATTTCTTCAGAACTGCAATAGACATTTGAAATGGAGTGTCCTGAAGTTTTTCCCCAAAATGCTTCATTTGAATCCAGTCTAGGTCAGTGGAAAGTTGTTAAACCAAAAGTTTTTGCCATTTATCTGATGCCTAATCTCTGAACAGAACTGATGAACTCCATCCCTCTTCTGTGGAATGCTTCATACTGCAAAAATCATGCTCTCATCTGATACAAATCAGGGCCCTAATTGATAGTTTAAGCAAAAGATCCAGAATAGATTTTTTACATGGAACTTCCAGGAAATAACTTTAAAATCCAAAGGTATTGCAAGTTTCTACACATGCTGTCATTCTTCTGTATATAGACAGCTTCACACTCAAAGGAAAATACATGTGGGTCATAATTGTGCATAAGTCTTGAGTGCTGGCTCCCATTCAGATATGCTTAAAAATCTTTAGTACTTTTAACACGTATTTGAAAATTGCTTTAAAATAAAAGGTTGTGCTATATATTGGATCCAATACTCCTGTAAAACATCAATGGTGCTGATAGATTTTTTTCTTTAATATTGTCAGTATTCATTAATATTTTAGGTAAGTAGCAAACACTATTGTTGCTTGAAAAAAAAATTACTAGGTTGCATTTTCTCCTAAGTAATCACCTATAAATCATAAGAAAATAACATTTTGAATAAAAGGCCAAACATATGCAATTCATCATGTTGTAAAAAAAAATCAGCACTGCAATGCTTGGCTCAGGTAATTGGGTTATTTGACTTAATGTAAAATACAGAGCAAAGCTCCTACAATACTGACAAAAGCTAAGACACAATTGAAATTCATTTGGAGTAGAGAATTTTTTTTTGTTGTTTGGTTGGTTTTGGTTTCTTTTCAAATATTGCTTAGACTGGAAAATTAGCCACTTTGGGATTTTTCAGCCAGTAGTAACAGATGGCTAAGTTAGTGATGAACCACTGAAAAGGCTGTAGAGTTGATTAGGGAGACTGACTGAAAGCATGTATCCTCAACTTGGCAGAATGCCTAGTAAAAGCAGTGACCTATCATTTATAGTAAGTTTTTAAAATATTAAATGGACAGATATATTCAGAATGGAGGTGGGGGAGAGAGGAAAAGCTTGCCCAGCTTTTTTGTTTTAGAAAGTTTTGAGGGAGGTGATCCTTCTTTTTGTAGAAACAGTTTCTCTATTCTTGTTCATGTTTCTTTCTGACATAGCTTCTTTTCCTACTCCTGTCTTTGTAGAGTGAGCTATAGCTGCATAAAAAGGAATGAGTTTTATTTCATTAGTCATAGCTTTTAGGAAAATAACATGCAAACAAAACCCCTTCCTTTGAAAAAAAAAAACCCACCCTTTTGTCTGTGTGGTTATAATATAGCTTACTTAAATAATCTGAAAGGAAGGAGACTGGCATCACTTTCATTATTTATTTTGGTGGAGCATTTGAAAAAAGTTTAACTGTGGAAAATGCCTTCAATTTTAAGTTAAAGTTCTAAAATAGATGAAAGAGGTTAATATTCTATTGGATACTATATGCATTCTTAGACCATAAGATTTTTAAATTGTGAACTGTATTGGTCTTTCTCTGGTACTGCATATTTCTTCCATCATTACTCACATTTTTTACTTTTGAAAAGAGATACTTTTATCTAAAAAATTTATAATTCTAGAGATAAGTGTGGCCAGGCTTTGACTAATCAAAATTCTCATTACCCAGTTTGTATCTTGTCTTTGCTTTCTGGGTAACACCAGTGCATATGATTGATTATATATAGTCTAAAACTGTTAAATAGCAGCAATAATATGCAGTTCAATTTTGCACCTGTCACTGGCTTTCATAGATGTTTCTCTGACAGTGGCTTTCTAACTCTTGCAAAGTATTAAAAACAAAGAAAGTTACTAGTAGTAAAGAAAAAAGAAACTCTGTTCAATATTCATTGCTATCTCTTTTGACCCAAGTCTGTTGCATACATGCTCTGAAGTTCTATATTTCCCAGATGTCCACTTCTTTCCTTTTTCTCTCAGCAACAGCTACATGGTGAGGTGCTTTATTTTCTACTGGAGTTTGCTACAAATTCATATTCTGCAACCAGTATCTATGGATGAATATGCTATGCTGGCATATATGAATATTACTATGCTAGCAATTGAGGATGACATCAAAGCAATTTTTTTTATCCAGGTATCACTTTTCATAGAAACATAGAATCATTAAGGTTGAAAATTACTAAGTTGGGAATACACCCATCCAGGCCATGAGCTGCCAACTTCTCCAGCAGAATGCTGTGGGAGATGGTGTCAAAAGCCTTTCTGAAGTCCAGGTAGACAACATACACAGCCTTTCCTTCATCCACTAGGAGGATCACCTGGTCATAGAAGGAAATGAGGCTTGTTAAGCAGGACCTGCCCTTCATGAACCTATGTTGGCTAGGCCTGATCCTCTGGTTGTCTTCTATGTACTGTGTAAGCACAGACAAGACGAACCTATTGGTGTAGGTGCACTTCAGTTAGGCTATTGGTCCTGCTGCCTTTTTTGGGACAGAAGCAATGATTGCTATGTGACCATTCTCAGGTGCTCAAAACATAAATAACCACTGTGATGTGGAAAAAGAAGAATCAGGTAGTATATTTGGTGATATATTATTAAAATGATGTTAACTGTATTACAGAAAGCTTGCAGTAGTAAATGTTGCCAAATTTTCAGCAATTATAGGAAGTACTTAACATTTTTCAAGCAAATCATTCAAATTAATTTGCTTTCTGTATAATTATTAATCTACATGGTTTAAGCACCATTTATTAATGTTTCATGACCCTTTGTTTTTGAGTAGTGAACCTGAAACAATTCAGCATGGTTCAGAAAATTCACTGGAGGCTTGAGGATATTATAATACAGTTCAATTGGGTATCTTTCCATTAGGCATATTCTTAATTAAGAAATTACACCTTTTTGGTTTGATTAGAGGGCTAATTAATGACTACTGTTTTTATGACAAAAGGTTACATGTCTGTCATGAATAATGTTTCAATTTCTTTTTTTGGTTTCTAACTGCTTTTCCTCAGTTTACAGTTGATGTGTCTTTCAGTGAGAGATATAGGTCAACTACTAACAAAGAGGAAATAGGATTTTGTATCACCCACAATATATTGCTTATTAACAACAGTACAAAATAATGTGCATCATAGAAAACAGCTTGTTTTGATCATTTGACTTCTAAATTATACAGTATATTGCATATTTGTATTCACTTATGCAGATACTAGCATAAAATTAATTAAATCAATCTACTCAAAGGCTATAGGAAACAGTAAACATGCTATTGAAAACAAAGTAAAGAATATTTAATTTGTAAATATCGTTTGATTCACCATAGTGATCAAAACTGTGTACTAGTCTGAGGTGTTTTTCTATAGTTTACTTTATGTAATCAAAAGGAACATTCAATGAAGAAAAACTCCACAAAAAAACTCACACACAAAGCCACAAACAAATCAAAAAAAACCAACCAAAACTACAACAAAAACCCAGCAAAAAACCAAACCAAACAAAACACAACAAAACAGAATTTCCAGAATTTGTATTCCCAGTTCTGTGTACTTGTTCCATGTCCCTCCCCATTTAATGCTCTGAAATCACCACTGAAGGTCAGTTTAAAGATACTGTACTTTATGTTTCAGAAAGAACAGATACTGTTCTACTCCTCCTTTTCAAGGGTGAAATAAATTTTTAGATTGGAACAAAATTTTTTCATTTTCTATCCATAGAACATAAATTGAGTGTTTCCTTTAATGTAGGAATAAAATTCTAGTGTTTTGCAAAAGGTTAAGATGCCAATACATTTACTATATATTGTAATCTATTTTATTCAAGTCAACTGTTTTATTAACTGTCCTCAAAGACCAAAATGTCATGAAGACTACAGTATCCTCAGAAAAATCAGAAAATGTTTTACATTGAAAAAATATTAAGCATATGACCTTGGTTTGGTTTCCCTTTGCTGTTACTGAATAGCACTGCTACTCAGTAAAGGCCACTGTTCTTCACTTAAAGATCAAAGGGGACTACTTTAGTTCATAGGTAGTAAGTGTCCTTGGAAGATGAGATGGTCAGGTTTTTGCAATAGTGCTGAAATAATGTTAATACCAATTAAACAGCTGTTCACTGTAGAAATCAAGCAATTTATAGCACAGTGATTTTCAGTGCCTGTTTCCATCTACCTCCTGACAGAGAATTGTGTACTTGTATTTTTGGATTTTAAGGCCAACATCTGGTGTGGACGTTGGAAATTTATCTGGCTTTTAAATGTCATCCAACGTCTGCTGTAATAAACAGTATAGGTAGCTGAAATGATGTATCTGAAGCAATGTAAATGGCACTTTATTGCATCTGTGGGTCTGGCTGTGCAATGCTTCTGGGACTGCATAGGAAGGTATTTTCTTTCATTTCCACAGCCCTCACCAGTCAGGCATATTTTCCTGTTTGAAGTAGGAGGTTCAAGTATGTTTTTGGAAAGATTACTTTTGATTTTGATTGAAACACAGAAGCAGCTAGAGAATCTATCATTTCCCTTTTTCCTTCAGGTTCTTTCAGGAGAAAACTTAGAGGGGTGTAACTTCACCTCAGTGAATCTGCACATGCTATGTCACTGTGGCTGTCTCTTCATGCATTTCATGTGACTTTTCTTCACTGTTTTTCTAAGTCTGGATCAACCTGTCCAACAGTGATGCTACTACATCTGCATCTTTTGCGTCTGTCATTAATCATTCTCAGTGTTCTAATCATTGAATCATAGAATGCCCTGGGTTGGAAGGGACTTTCAAATATCATCTAGTTCAATCCCTCTTTACAGTAGGAAGAGACATCCTCAACTAGATCAGGTTGCACAGAGCCTCACCAAGCCTGACCTTGACTGTCTCCAAGGATGGGGCATCCAACACTCCCCAGGCTACTTGTTCCTGTGTTCTTCCACCCTCAGAGTAAAGAACTTCTTCCTAATGTCCAATCGAAGTCTACCCTGCTCTAGTTTAAAACCATTGGCTCTCATCCTATGGCTATATGCCCTTGAAAACAGTCCATCTTCAGCCTTCTTGCCCCCTTCAGGTACTGGAAGGCCACAATAAGGTCTCCCTGGACCCTTCTCTTCTTCAGCCTGAACCTCTACTCCATAGCCTGTCCTGATAGGAGAGATGCTCCAGCCCTCTTATCTTTTCTGTAGCCCTTCTCTGGACCCACTTCATCAGGTCCATGTCCTTGTTTGTTGAGGGCTCCAGAGATGGACACAGTATTTTAGATGGGCCTCATCAGTGCGGAGTGGTAGAATCACCTCTCGATCTGCTGACCACACTACTTTTGATTTAGTCCAGGATATGACTGGCCTTCTGGGTTGCAGGTGCACATTGTTGGCTCATGTCCAGCTTCTTGTTCACCAATGTCCCTAAGTCCTTTTCCACAGGACTGCTCTCTCAAATGTTCTCATCACTGTAAATTTAAATGTGTCCAACTCCAGCTTTCAACATTTTTATTAGATTGTTTTCCTCTTACAGAGCTTATTTTTTCTCATGCACTCTAACAGATGTGTCAAAAATTTTTTGAACTTCACTGAGTTCCTTTAGAATCCATTATAAAACCAAAAATGACTTAAATGGAAGAGCAAAAAACTTAATAGTTTTTTGGTATGTGTGTATATCAGTTTGTCTATATGTATATAAGGGAAGACAGAAACCATTTTGTCAGCTTCAGAAATGTACCTGCTTTCAGACCCAACAAAAGTGAAAAATTAATAGCTTATGGGAATAATCAGAACTGGAAATGAAGAACATGCTGAATTTCTTTATAGCTAACAAAACTAAATATGAAAAGACAATGCATGTCAGTCATCTTTACTGTTCTCAGACACAGGAACAATGTCCCTAGCCAAGCTTTGAAGAAAGTGAAATGTAAATATTCTAGAGTTTGGAAGAAACAGATTTTCTTCTTTTTTATGTCTACAGCTAGAGAAATGATCCCTGAGAAAACAGAACAATTTCATTACACTGTCTATATTTTCTGTCAAGCTTTGTGCAATTAAAGGCAACATTTTATGAAGGACATGTGCCATTTAAGACATACACAGTGTTGTTCTTGTTATGGTGTAAGTACTTGGGGTAAAGGTTATCCAGTTGGATGAAAGTTCATAGTTATGAGAACTATAAATCATTTTACTGAAAGAACCCTGCCCCTCCAAGAAAGCAGACATCAGTGCCACATTCAGGAAGAGCACCGTTGTCTGTCATATGAGAATAGCATCATTAGTACTGAATTTCTCTGGAAAATCTGGTTTTGTGCTCAGTCTCTTGACTTGCTACCCTTTATTATATAGATATGATCATTTGATTTTTAATATACGTTTTTTCTGAAGTATGTTCTTTCATTTGGCTGAAGGTGAAAAGTTTACATTAAATTAGAAAAGGTAAATCATATATTTCTTCTGTTTTGCTGTGTTCTTCTTGATATCTATTTTGAAAGTGGTGTTTCTCTTTCCTAATATAGAGAGGCTGAAAGTTATCTAATAGTAAAAATGAATGAGTACGTATATATCTGCATTTTAAAAGAGAGAAGAATGATCTGTGTATTCCCATGTAGTTAAGCTGCTTCATGTCACTTGAGTGTTTTAGAAGTACTGCAAAACTCTAACTAGCTGATTGAATCAGATTTCTATCTGTTTTGTACTGTGACACTGTGGAGGGAAACCAGCAGGCAGGGTTATATGGACAATATATATTTTTACAGGTTGTTATTCTAAAATAAATATTAGACAAGATACATTATAGGCCACTAAAGACAGGGAAATGTATACATATATTAGGAGTCTGCAGAGGATTAGAAAAATATTCATAGTTTTGTTTCAAAATGAAAATGGAATGTCACCCAATCAAATGACAGGAAGTCTGTACAGCTTAATTTATATAATAGTACATTTACCTTAGGTTACAGATTCATCATGTCCAATTTATCCTCTAGCTTTCTCAGTAGCAATAAGGGAACTGAATTTTAATTTTCCATATGAGTGATATTATCATATAAAACTACATAAATTATTTTTTCTTGATATCCATATAGATCACTATATTTTGATTGGCTCACATGCTCAGAATTTGAAGTTCTTTGCTGAAACAAGGCCTAGAGAGGAAAAAAGAAAAATTAGGGGCTGAAAGAAAAAGCACTAGGGATCTTTTTGTTTTTAATCTTTGCTTCCATATCTTCTATCATGTTCTATAAGTCTTCACAGATATTAAGTTTTGTAATCTGAGATCTTTGTATTTGCACTGTATTGTTTTCACACTCTTATTTCTGAGTTCAGAAATAATTAAGGGCAAAAGTATATGATAGTTGTTTTGGGGAAAAAAAATTATTAGTTTTGTTATAGTATGAAGAAATTTAAATGACACTAGATCACCAAAGTATAGAAACTGTCCAGAAGCATCATAAATTCTTTGAAAGAGCACCAACAGTCTCTCCTAATTTGCATGGAGAGTGGGAAATGGAAAATGAATGGAAAAATATAGTATCTGAGTTTTACATTTAAAAATTTAAAATTATTGAGACTCAAAACTAAATCCATCTAGGATTCAGGATTTGAAAAGCCTAAATCAAAGTGCTTAAGTTTTGGCCACTCAGAGCTCAGATACTGTGGTTAGGTAAAACCCTCAGAGAGGGTTCAACATCATCCAATAAATTAAGTGTATGTCCTACTTTAGCCTCTCAGTAAGCATCTACAAACACTCTTTCTAACACCTGGATAAAGTTCACTGATTCCTTTTTCAATATAAAAGTTACTTCTCAGCCTCTTTTGTATAATTCTTTAATCACTAGAGTAGTCACACAGGAGGTGAGAAACCAAATTCACTGCCTGTGCATGACTCAAGAGATTCCACTCCATATCCCTTCTCACCCTAGAGTGTGCTATATTATGGTTATCTCTTCCCCTGGCAATCATGTCTGAAAGAATAAGTAGTTCTAACAGTTATGCAGGAAAAGCAATCATGTGAACACATTTCAGGAACACTATAACGGATCAGGTCTTTCAGGAGCAGGTAAAGGGATGCCTCATTCCCAAAAACAGTAAGTCTTAAATAAGACACTGTCATTGAGATGATGAAATTAAGGTATTTGCAGTGGTTCAGAACTCAAAAACTATAGAATTTTACATATAACACCAAAGATGTAGGTGCTTCACAAAGGCAGGTGGTAGAGGACAGGCATTATTACAAGCCTGTGTTTTCATTGCCTGAAATTTCTTTTTAAGTTCACTCAAACTCACTCTGACTTCCTTTTTCAAAAATTACAAAGGAAACCTGATAAAGAGTTGAGAACTGAATATGCAATGTTTGTCTCGTTCTGGTGTTTAATTCCTGGGCACACTCTCTCTCAAGAGAGAACAAAGTCAGAACAGAAATGGCAGGAAATGGAAATGGGAGGAACACCGAGGACACTAGTTAGAACCAGAGTTGAAAGTAAATAAATAAAACACAAGAGATTGCTGTGCTCTTTTTTTTATGTAGCAAGTCACTTTTCAGAGTTTAGCTAATACTTATACAACAACTTTTCAGGTCAATTCATGCACAAAGACTCCTGCAGAGCATAAACAAAAGAGAATCTCTAGTAAAAATATTTACTAGTTTGGATATAAACCGTATCTCAGCATAGAATGATAAACACCTTTTTCTGCTGTTTGTGCTCTTTCTGAACAGAAGAAATTTATCCAGCTAGCTGCTTAGACTCTGAACTGTTGTTTAAACTGTTCAGGTGTGTATACTTTCAGAAACCCTCCAGACCAGTACTGTAGAGATCAATGAGCTAAATGAGCTCAGTTTGTTGGGTTTTTTTTCTGTCCCAAAACCTTTCAAATTCAAAGGCAATCAGATTTAGAATACTATGATTTAGTGTGCTATAAAGACTCAGAGTCAGATTAAAACCACCTACAGAGAATTTTAAGATTAAAGGAAGAGAATAGCATCCCATTAATTTTGGAATCTGAGATACACAAGTGTTTTGTTTTTTTTTAATTTATAGTGGCAAAGGCAATGTGGTCAAGCTGACTAGATTTCTCTTATTAGGGGCATTGTTTATATTGTTTGGTTGTTCAGCCATATTTTAACAGAAGAAAATTGTCTGGGTCATACTTTCTTCATATTATAAATGAAGAAGTTATGTAATAGGTCAGCACAGTCCAGCTGTAGCCAGCAGATCAGATGTGATTCATGGACATTTCCATTCATCTAATTGTTTACTGTAAGAGACAGGTTAGAATTGTGTAAGCAAGGAACACCCCACATAACTGATCTTCTCATACTTGCTAGGAGCCTAGACATAAAAAACCTGGACTGTTACCCACGCTGCTAGACCAGAGAGACTTCAGACTCTGTTTATATGAGAAATTGTTTAAATTCACTTTTGTAACTGAATACTAGTTCTGCGGGAGTAGATGATTTTGGACAAGGAAGTGACTGTTTTTAAGAGGTCAGATGACACTATTCCAGTTGGTCTGAACAATTCATAGGGTCAGTTACAGCAAATGATGCTATAATATCCCAAATCAAAATCAATTATTGTCGACAATAAGTAAAGTGAAGGTAAATTGCTGTCAATTTTAGCCTTCAAAGTTTCAGCGTTGTGAAAGTTAATGTCTAAATTGTGTTCTTTGAAACCTGTTATCAGTGGGATAAGCTTAAAATTGGAATGCAGCATAAAATTTCCAATTGTTCTTACTTAAATAAATATATAAATATATAAAGGCAACAAACTACTTTTCTTTCAGCAGAGCTACTAAGCGTGCTCTTCACTTCAAATGTGTGTCCCATAGGATATAATGAAAATGCATTTACTATATAGAAGCATTATTAGATGTCAATGTTAATTGACTTTATAATGAATTGCTAATGATCTGTATATACTGCAGTAATAGGTCTAGGTGGATGATAATTTAAATTCAGTGATGGTTGAATATGTTAAGTAAAATAAACCCTTATACCTCTAGATCTAGAAGTGAAGACAAAAGTTACCTCTCTGATCATCAGATGGGTAAATAGCATCTATAAGCAGTCACATAATTGCAGCAGTCTGTAAGAGTGTAATTGGTTTAAAAATCTTGAATGTCAGCAATCTCCATTTTTTTATTAAAATTTGTGTTTTTGAAACTGACAAGTAATATGTATGGTTTATATAATTAAAAATTATGGTCACTTAAATATCAACAAGCACCTATTCCCATGAGACTTTGCAGCATGAACTTGAAGTCAGACGGGGCACCTTTTGTCAAGACTTTGTTTTTGAAAAATTTCATTACACAAGAAAGTATGGGTAGAGCAGATTAGCTAGAACTTCTTTCTTCTTCACTTGAGTTCACTTGTTAATATACAACAGGCCTCTCTAAATTGCTCTAAACATGTTACCTTCTTAGGAGAACACTCTTTACTTCTTATAGTTCCTGCATGATTCTGCCAGAAAGGGATGAAATTGTTAATATGGATATGTCAGGAAAATTATGGGCTAGGGAGAGTAATTGAACCTTGAGAATTTTATTCCCCTTTCTTTCAAATTCATTGGATTTATACTGGAACTGAAGAGAAAAGACTGTAGGAGTGGTCTTCAGAGAGAAACAACTTACCTGAACAGAGGCCAAATTGGTACCAAAAATCACAGAATGTTCATAGTTGGAAAGGACCTCCTAGATCACCAAGTCCAACCATACCAATAACAAAAAAAACCCCAAACCTAAATACCCTGATCAAACACAATTCAAAACCACAAAATATAACCCCCTACATGCTTGGCACTAGAGCATGTCCTGAAGCACCAGGTCTACCCATTTCTTAAATACTTCCAGGGATGGTGACTCAACCACCCCCCTGGGAAGGCTGTTCCAGTGCCTCACCAATCTTTCTGTAAAGAATGTCTTCCTAATATCTAAACCTCCCCTGACGCAACTTCAGACCATTTACTCTAGTTCTGTCAGTAGTTACTAAGGACAAGAGGCCAACCCCCACCTCTCTAGAACCTCCTTTCGGGTAGTTGTAGAGGTCAATGAGGTCCCCCCTCAGCCTCGTCTTCTCCAAACTAAACATACCCTGCTACCTCAGCCTCTGCTCAGGTGACTTGTTCTCTAAACCCCTCACGAGCTTGGTACTCTCTTCTGGACACATTCCAGCATCTCAATGTCTTTCCTATAATGAGAGGTCCAGAACTGAACACAGTATTCGAGATAAGGCCTTACAAGTGCTGAGTACAAGGGCATGATAATTTTCCTTCTCCTGCTGACCACACTATTTCTGATACAAGCCAGGATCCTGCTGGCCTTCTTGCCCACCTGGGCACACTGCTGACATATTAAGCTGTCTGTCTACCAGCACCCCCAGGTTCTTTTCTGCTGGGCAGCTTTCCAGCCACTCATCCCCAAGCATTGCCTGGAGTTGTTGTGACTGAAATGCAGGACACAGCACTTGGCCTTGTTGTACCTCATACAATTGTCCTCAGCCCATTGATCCAACCTGTCCAGGCCCCTCTGCAGAGCCTTCCTGCCCTCGAGCAGATCAACAGTCCCATACAATTTGGTGTCATCTGCAAACTTACTGAGGGTGCTTTCCATCCCCACCTCCAGGTCATCAGTAAAAATTCCAAACAAGACTGGCCCCAAAACCGAGCCCTGAGAGACACCACTGGTGACCAGCCAGCTTGATTTCACCCCATTAATCACAGCTCTCTGGGAATGACCATGCAACCAGTTTCTAACCCAGTGAAGAGTCCATTTGTCTATATTGTGTTTCACCAGTTTCTCCAGGAGAATGCTGTGGGAGACTGTGTCAAAGGCCTTTCTAATGTCCAAGTAGACAACATCCACAACCTTCCTCCCATCCAGATGGTCAGTCACATGGTTAATCAAGATCAGGTTGGTTAATCAAGACCTCCCTTTCATAAACCCATGCTAGATGGCCCTGATCCCCAGGCTGCCCTGCAATTGCTGTGAGAGCAAGATGATCCTCTCCATGATCTTTCCTGGTACTGAAGTCAGGCTGAGAGGCCTGGAGTTCCCCAGATCCTCCTTCCGGAGTTTCTTGTAGATAGGTGTTGCATTAGCCACCCTGAGAATATTGTCAGATGTAAAATAAAAATAATTTCAGACTTCTGCTGTTCAATCAAAAACATATTGAGCAGAAAATAGTGATCATTCCTCTATTTGTTTTATAATCATGCACATCTTGGTTTTCTATCCTGGAAATTACTTTGCATTTGACTTCATCTGACATAAAGATGGTTCCTCTGAGGTAGAAAAGCACTTAGAAAGGTAAAGCCATTTGCTTAAATTTGTAATCACTTTAGAACTTACTACTATTATGTCCATATTTTATGACAGATTATAGCATTTTTCCTGTAGACATCAGAGAAAATATACATATTTTTCAATAAAATACCCATCATTGGATTTTGCAATTTTAGATTTTTAAAGCTATATTTCTATGAAGATTCTAAAGGAGATGTAACCCTATTAGGGAGTATGGAGGTCATTCCTTGAGTTTCTTTTGCTATCTCAAAGGAGGATTCCATTTCTACCTAGAAGGTAGGGACAACAACTTTTGAGTATCATACAAGAATGGATTCTAAGTGAAAGGAAGAATTCTTATTGGTGATTTGTTGAGTGTGTTTTTGTTTTGTCTGTTGACAAATGCAACCATAAGTATAGAAAATAATCCTTAATTAGAAAGAAAGCAGGCAGTTCATAGTATTTTTATATTTTTCCCCCATTAAGCCAATTAAAGAATACACATTCCATTGCATTAGCAACTTGGATTTTCTAGCTATGCTGTTGAGAGCAGATACACAGCTATAAAGAGTGAGAATGATCACAGTTAGTAACTAGTCTATTTTCATGTAAAAGTAAACAGTAAAATAAAAAAAAAGTTGACCTATGAATAGTAGTTTTTTCTTTTTTCTTTGTCTTTTTTTATCCTATACTCTTCATTATTGTGATGACAAGTTAGAACTGTGTTGTTAAAGTAATTCTCCCCTTGGAAGATACTGTATACTTTATTTTTCAGAATAATAACAAGCCACATAATTGTGTGATATAAGCAGATAATCATATAAGATCTTAATTATGTATTTCAACTAATGCTAAGTGCAGCTATCTAAAAGACAAAGTGACCAGTCAGAGCTAATTATCTAGGCTCTTCTGTCATGTATCCTTAGTGGTATTATGTCTCTCTAGTGTCTATAAGGAGCCTACATAATCTTAGATTAAATATTGAGCTTTAAAATAATTTGGCATGCATTCATTTGGAGTAAAAGCTAGGCTTCTGAATAGAAAATATCTGTTTCTGATGTTTCTGTCTGGGTCAGTGGAGGTACAGCCAATGCAGTCTGGTCAGGGACTGATTCATCCTGAAGTCAGCATCTAAACAGAGAACAAGTTGATTAGAAAAATCTACATAAAGTGGAAGTAGAAACTCTAAGGTATTTATATAATAATTTTGTAGAAGGTGAGATGAATACAACCTCTAACATACAGCAGAAAGAACCCTGCTTTAATGTAAAGACATCTGAAGTTAGGATAAGTGAATCCTACCATAAAGGCTAATTTATCAAATTTTAAAAATCGTGGATAAGAGAGAGTAAATAAATGTATATCAGGAAAGAAAGTAAATTATCAAATTCTTTGGGTTTTTTTTTATTTGTTTGTTTTTGTGAGATTTAGTTCATGTTCTTTCTTCTAGGGTAGAAGGAAAGCAGATTATCAGCAGATGCTATTAATATCTTCAGTGATAATAACATTTTAATACTCCCATTAAAGTCTTTTCAAGAAAAAACTAGTTTAAATATTCTTCCTGTATTACAGCTTCATCTAATCATGACATATTTTATCTATGTGAAGTTGTAAAATGGGAAGATGCTGACTCTTGATCATGCTGCAGAAGCTTAATTTATTTTTCTATTGTATTAGTTGACTGCCTTTTTGTTGGCCTATGCAAGTAAGTGTTGTTAAAACAAGGATTGGAGGACAAAGAACATACAAAATGTCTTGTTCAGCTCAAGGAGATGTTTTAATATTCTTTTCCATCACTTCATGGAGAACACAAACATCCTTCTTTCATGCACGGTTTCATTCAGAATTAGCTTTTATCATCCTTTTGTTAGCTCAGTGCCTTAATTAGCCTTTTTTATAAGGAGAAAGTATTACTGTTTAGCATATTTTAATTATCTTTCTCCACGTGGAATGTTCCTAAGCAGTTGTTAAAGTAGGATTTTTACAATTTTTCTCTCTCCAAGCTAATATCTAAGATACTTCTCTAGTTTACCCTTCATCTAAGAAGACATGAATTTATCTTTAAAATAAATGGAAACATTTTACTACTTCTGTACAAAGCCTTTTAGTTTCCATATATTTTAACTCGATCCCCTAATCTGTTAATTTATGCTAAACTTAATCTAAGAGAGTCCTTAAGTAGGCATTAATGAAAACATTGTCCTTTTTAACATTTTTTGGTGCTCTTTTTTCCTTTCTCAATTGATTAAAAAGTTTGTTAAGGATGACTAGATAAATATTTCCCAGTAAATATAAATATTTCATATTTAATTGCTTTTATCTACTAATAAACTTGCTTCATTGTTCACACACAAGCTCACTCTTTCCAAAATGAAAGCTCTAGAAAGTGTTACTCATTTGTAAGCCACACAATTAGACTGCTAAATTAGTAGGCTTATCACGGATCCTTGATATTTTTATACTGTAGTAAAATTAATTCATTATAACACCTACATCTCCTTGAATGTTGCTTTTAAACTGAGGTTTTAAATAAACATTTTTTCCAATACCCTATGACCCCTTAATTTAATTCTCACTTTTCTAAGTCATATTTAGTCTTTTTTTAAATAATATTTACGGAAAAAAGTCACATTGTATCTATGCTCAGGTAGTGCTCAATAGAAGCCCATTTTCTTATATGTACATCCTCCATTATTAATGTTAGTAAGGACAATACAAGAATTCTGTGAATGAAAGAACAGACATGATAATTAGTGTTTTAGATAAAATCTATGAATACAACTTTGTTCTTAATCTCATGGTATTTTCCATCTGAAACTACTGACATGCATTTTTCTCTGCATTGTAATGCATAGTATTATCTGCATCAAAAATTTAACACAATGGTTTTATAATTAAATGCTACAAAGCAAAAGTAATTATTTCTGAAATTTGATGTTTGTCAGCTAGATTTTCCCTGTGGGTTTTTTTAATACTACTACATTTCAAACAATTTATTTTCTTTCTCTTTTTTCTTTTTTCTCCTCTCCACACCTTTTTCCCTTTTCCCCACTTTTTCCCCCTTTCTTGCCTTATTTCCTCCCTTTTTCTTCCCTTTTCCCTCCCTTTCCCTATCCTTTCCTCACCTTTCCCTCCTTTCTTTTTGCTTTTCTCCTTTTTCCCTGCCCTGCTCCACTATCTCCATCACTTTCCTATTTGATTTAAAACCATATTAAAAATATGTTCTGGGGAAAATGTATTTTTCAGCACCTACTCTCCAGTCATCTAGTTTTCCAATTAATAGGTTTTATTTTCCCTTTCAATTCAGGATGAGAGATGTGTATTTACATATCTTCTCTTCATGGTCTTTTTTATTGTTTTAGATTTTATTCCATGCTTGCCTATTTTGATTTCTTGGTGACACTGTCTAGACACCATCCAAAGATAAATGGAGCAAACTAATTAACAGTTGTCATAAATGTATTTACTACTTAAAGGTGTTTTAGTGTTTCTTTTTATCCTGGAATTTCTTTGTTTCCATCTCAGATCTAACTACCCAAATTTAGGGGTACTAGTAGTGCACCTTCATCCTCCATGAGTTTGATACTATACCATATATCTTTATTACTGGAAAGTAAAAGAAGCATCCTTCACAATCTAGTATTTGTAAGGCCATATGATCTATTGAGGATAGTATGGCTAGAAATTGGCTTTCACCATGGATTTTACATAAGCAAAGATTTTTTTAAATCCTCCTGAAGGTGCAGCAGTCTGTAATTTAGGATAATCCTCTGTGTAGAATATTTGGGAGCAAGTAATTTTCTTTTAAAAAACATTTTTGCTTTTATGACCATATTTTCAGCATTCCTGAAATTTTCAATTTCAATTTATTTTCAATTCCTGATATTTTAATTCTTTGATTTGAAATTCTGTTTACTTCATGATACTTCAAACTGGAAGTTTAAGTGTGTACTAGAGTTTGAAGACTTGTTTGTCTTTCAGGAAGGAAAGTAAAAGTAGCAATGGCCACCTTAGAAATCACTTGGCTGATAAAAAAAATTCTTCATTTTTTTTCTGAGCCTTTGTCAAGAAATCCTAACACAAAGAAATAATTTCTAGACATCTAGGTTGTTACATTTCTCTCTCAGTTTTAAGTAACATGATCATTAGATAATTCAGGGAAATTGGTTGTGTTCAGGACTAATACTCACATGTTTGTAATAAAATCTAAAGTGTTGAAATTAAAAAGTGTTTTGTGAAAAAAAGATGAATCAACCAGTCATGAAATGGTAGCTAAATAATAAAATGGTGTCAGTGATGCTTAAGAAGGAGTTCACCACCATTGTACTGAATGCTTTAGTGAAGATTTCTATATCATTATAAAAGAAATCTGGAAGCATATGAAAGTCATAAGTTTCTCCTTTACTGTTCCACCTCCTCTAGTTTGTACTACCGAATAAAAAATAATCTGTTTATTTAATTTTACCAATATATGTCAAATCTTGTGTATGAATCAGGCTTCCTCTGAAAGACAAAAATACATAGTATAATGTAATTACTTATTCTTAATTTCACTTAGCTTTATTCACCTCAATCTTAAGTATCCAAGTTCCCTTAATAGTGCAAGAGACAGGTACTCCAAAAGACTTATACACCTAATTTTTGGAGTTGAAGACGACATGATCTTTTCATCCTTTCTTCTCTGTTGTTTTTTTGATCATGCAGGACCATTTAGACATCATCTAACAGCATCTGATGTTTAGATGTACCTTTTGCATACCTAAACCTAAATTACAGCTGCCTAAAAAGATAGAGCACTTGTTGGCTTCAGTTAATTTTCCTCAGGAAACTTTCTCATGGGGGATGGTATAAGAACAGGTCAGACATGTCTAGAAAACTGAATGCTGAATATGTCCATACGTGCATCACCCAGCAGTGCAGTCTGCCTAACTGGTGCCTGACACCCTGATTTAAATTAGGAAGATGCTCTCTTGTGTGTAGCCATCAAGCATATAATTAGTATTGTGTAGAACAAAGAGCTTGGAATGAGGATAAAGAGAAATATAGACTAACTATATTTAAGAAAATAATTTTTACAAGAGTTTTGTGAGTAGAGATCCACAGTATGAGCTTGTACTTGCCGTTATTTTTATGCAGCAAAGGGTGTTGTAATAACTGAATAAGATGATGACAGAAAATGAGATGGTAGCAGCATGGCTGAGACTTATAGATGTGAAGTTGGCTAGGAAAGAGGCTTATGCAAATGGATTTGGTGAGATTTAGTTTGTAATCAGGTGTCTAAATTGATTTTTCTGCCTAGGTGTCAAATCTGAGTGAAACTGCTACAGTGAGTGAGATATGAAGGGTTCATAAGGTGTAAGAATGTGAGATTGAGTCCCAGTTTAGTGTGAACTCATGGATAGTAGTATCACACTTTTAATCTATATATTTTAATGTTTTAGTGAGAACTCCATTTGTTTTCAAAGCTAGAGATTGTTATATAAAGTCTACAGAATGGCCATAAATTTCTGAGACTTACAGATCCCAACTATTTCCGCTCTGCTGTTTCAGATTTATCTGTATCTGATCAGAAAAGTCAAGTATAATTCAGATATAAACAAAATTTGATGTTAAAATGGAGGTGGATTTTGACTTACAACTTTCTCTTAAAGTGTGAAAATAAAGTAATACTTTTGATGTTGTTTTCCATCTGTTTAGGGAGTTGCATTAATACTTACAATAATTCTAGTGTGTCATAAATGTCTACAAATGAAGGTGAAAAATGATAGTGCAGAAATTTCTTCTACTAAAAAGCAACGAAATATTTATATGAAAAATGCTTCTCTTGGAACATCAGCTATGATTTATCTCTTCAAGTTTACTGAGGTTATGTAATAGCCTTAATCTATCAGCATAAGATCTGCACATGAATTTACAAACTGATGCTATATTTCTGATGGTCAACTTAAGCTCTTAGCCCTGACTTCAGCATTTAATGCACACAGGTGAAGTCAGTCTTGACAAATAAACATCTTAAAAATTAAATTTAATGTTTTTTACCTTAACATTGAAACAGTTTAGTACAATAGTGATGCAAAGAGGACAAAATGGTGACTAATCACATGTCTATTATCATACCAATATTCTTTAAAATCCAGCCTCCAAGAGGCTTAGAGAACCTACTTTCTACTAGATTCAATGAATAACTTGACAAAATACTGTGCATTGGAAGAAGATTAAAGGAAAGCTATTTGGTGGGAACTCATGATAACCTCTTGCTAATTGGTTTTCCTGGCCTTCAAGGCATTCTAGGTCTAAAAGCAATAGCATATGAAGTAGAATGTATTTTTCCACTAAGCTAACATCAGAACCATTTTCTTTCTTTCTAAAATTGTTCTAAATGCTCTGTACATAGATCTGTATTAATGCTTGCTGATGTAATTAGGTGTAATATGAAACATAAGATTCCTAATGCATAAAACATTTATGAGAAAATAAATATGACTTTGAAAACATGAAAAACCTATATCATTATAAATATTTTCTATAGGAACAGGACAAATCAAAATGTGGAAAATAAATGTTTTGGTTGAAGAGGTTTTGAAAGTCTTTCACAGAGATCATGGCAGATATGATGACCCTGTAGTGATGTTGTCATCAGCTATCGCTGAATTCTTCATATAAATAAAAAGAAGTAGAGAGACTGACAGATTTGTTTTGGAACTGCTTTAATCCCAAAGTGTTTTGTGTTGGTGGTATGTTCTTAGCAGCAATGCCTTTAGAACTGAAAAATCTTGTCTCTTGACAAGAATCTCTGATTATAAGTTTTTTTCACAGCTGGGCTCTATCAACCACTCAATAGTCAGATGAGGCACACAACACAAATATTTTTGTAATCACAATGCAGTAGAAAAGGCGAACAGTGCCAACATCTATTCATTCCCACAGTGAAAAGCTTGGCCTAATGAGAGCTTTGATTTTGCCAGCCTCATAGATGTTGGAAAGCTGTCCTTCTGGACCATTTCCTGGACACTAAAATAACAAGTCTGAAATGCTCAGCAGACACACAGTTGCTCTGAGACAAATCTAATGGGGAATCCTCTGCTTGTGCAAATTACTCAGTTCAGTTCTTTTCCTAATTCCCAAAGTAAAGGAACATAAAACATATCATCAAACTGCACGCAAATCTACAGAGACCCATTACATGGTACACTTTACAGAAAGTGTATGTTATTCATGAAAATGAAATGCATAAAGACATAACCAGGACAGTGTAACCCTGTGTAATTTATGTACAATCAAACACAACACTGAGCATGAAAAATTGCTTGTATTTTTATTCTGCATCTATAAAGTTTTTGGTCTTGCTAATCCCTGGACTACCACAGCTATTCAGCTAACAAACATTCTTTAAATGAGGTATTTTAAAGTTAAAATTTAATATGAGCTAAAAAGACATCAGCATGAATTGTGCAGACACTTCTGTTGAGGCTGCTATAAATTAGTTATACCTAAATCAACACCTTCATCCTCTCCAAGATAATAAATAAATGGACAATATTAATCTTAAGCATTCAGCACTGAATATTACGTTGTTAGTCCTGAAGGGGAGAATATCACTGTCTACATAAGGTAACTAGTAAACACAACCTAAATTAACCATATTTGAAATATTGTTCTTGAAAACACACAATTCTATAAAGCCAAGAACTGTGGCATTACAAAAGCTACAGAATGGATATAAAATTTGCAAACTTGCAAACCCAAGGCTGTACCTAGTTTTCACAGGGTCTGCTACACTGAAGATCGTCCATGTGAAACATGAAAAACTGACACTTTCTGTAATTAAGAAAACAGCTCTATAGCAGGAAATTACTCGTATGCTACCAATATTGACATCATAGGTGAGGTTCACTGAAATTTTAGCTTACATTAGGCAAAAGTGTTGTTTAACATTTTTCATAGTAATTAAACAATGTTTAGTATATAATGAAGATTTTTTTTTTGAGAGAGATCCTGAACCTGATCCAATTAGATTTACCAGTCAAGTGTTATCAACTGCTTTTAGCAGTAAATCTACTGATGTATACTTTGTGCAAAAAGCTATCCTGTTGCTGGACGTTTTGAAGCATACCCTGTCAGACATCTAAAAGTTGCAGGCACTCTTGTATAAAGCAGTAAGCTATATCATAATGTATTCCATTAATATAACTCATTAAAAGTGACTAGTCAATATGAAGAAGTAGAAGAGGCAACATCATTACATTGGTATGTTTGGATTTGGTTAACATGTACAGGTCAGCTTGACAGGACATGATCAAAAGGTTCTGTGTAAGAACTTCTGTCTCTATGATTCTCTATATACAAGTCATGCCTGTCTGAATTTCCAGTGTTGTCATGACAGCTTTTCTGTTCCCACTTTTCTATGTCTCATTCATTATTGACTTTCTAGTTTCTACAGCAATAAATAGGTAAAGATGAAAATGATTGTAAAAAGTAACCTCATTTACCACACAACCTTGAACAATTGCCAGAGCACTATGTCTCTGGAGTACACAGACTTGCAATTCTGTGTCTCTATTGCACTTATTCCTTATCCAGATCTCAGGATGAAATAAGTATTTCAATAAAGAATTCCCTACTCTTGAAACTCTAGAGAAAAGAAGTCAATCTGAGAGAGGAGTGACTCAGTAAACTCATACATGTCAGAGTCATGCAGGTGAATATAGAAATTTAGGGAAATAAAAAATATAAATATTTATTGAATATATGTAAAATTAGTTTTTTCTTAAGTACTCAGAACAGTTTAGAAGTAGCAGATTTTGCATATGCCAGGGAATCCCAGACTGAACATTCATACTGCTGCCCCATCAGATACTGCATGTCTACAAATCCTTGAACGTAATGTTCAAAATCACATCCAACCTGACTTTGAACATTTCCATTGATGGGGCATACACAGCTTTTTTGGAAAACCTGTTCCAGTGTTTTACCAGCTTCATAATAAACAGTGTCTATCTTATAACTAATCAAAATCTACCTCTTTAGTTTAAAACCTTGGTATAAAGGCTCTCTTCATTTTTCTTATAAGCCCACTTTAAGGCCTGAAAGGCCACAATAAAGCCTTCCAGAAGCCATTTCTTCTTACATATCCAACTCTCTCTGCCTTTCTTCAGAGAAGAGATCTACTAGTGCTCTGATAATTTCTGTGGTCCTCCTGTGGACCCACTCTAACAGGTTCATGCCTTTCTTGTACTGATGACCTTCCACCTGGATGCAGTACCCCAGATGCAGTCTAACAAGAGTAGCATAGGAGAATCACTTCCCTTGACCTGCTGCCCATGCTTCTTTTCTTTATTCTTTTTATTCTTGAAGCTATGATAAGTAGTAGTTTACTAAGTTGTCCTATTTCATAACAGTGAAACGTATTAAACATTTTCAAGTTGTAGCTTGTCCAACATTTTGTTTGGAAAGTCCTCTCTTCAGTTAAAATACATACAAAAATAGTTAAATATTATGACAAGAATTTAGGCATGCTTTGACTGCTTACTTCTGACTTTGAAATCCCATCAATGATGGAAACAGACATTATTAAACTTAGCTCATTTAAATTTTTTATCACAGCTTAATAGACATTTTTCGATATGACTTCAGTTAGGTCTCTGTTACTACACTCTGTGGCTATGTTCAGGTAAAATATATTAACAATTTATTATCAGGGAATAAAACAATTTTTTTAAAAACTTAAAAAAATAATCCTGGGAAAACAGTAAACATATATAGAGCTGTAATTAAGTCATTATTCTGGAGATAATTCATGGTTAGCATTAAAGACATGACACAATCACATTCTTATTTAACACAACTAAATGTGACCCAAAATAAGAATATGATCTGAATGTGGATTTCTGCTCATACTGGGGGAGTTTTAGTTGTATTTACATTACAGTAAGAAAAGCCAATGGTCAAAGAGTTGTCATGATTCTTACAGTCTGTTTCCTACACATATTCAACAAAAATTTTTAAACAGTGTTGATATTCCAGAAAGAAGTTCAGGATTAATTAGTCTCTGTCCTGTGCAAGCTGAAAACAGTTTCATTCCTAAGGGTAGCAAGAATGAAAAAGGTACAAAAAATGTTTAGATTTGTATTTTTATACTAAATGAAATACACCAAGTTCTCCTTAGGAAATGGCACTAAGTTGACATAATTAATATATTGACTGTATATAAAATTATTTTTCTGTATTTGTGTAGTTATTTCTGAAATTACAAACAAAATTAATTCTTTTCTGATAATATGGATGTGTTGCATGTTGTCAAGACGTTTACTTTTATCTGTTCAACCTATAACATTTTAGGAAGGGTTTTTTGTACCTTTATAGATTTCTTATTTTAAATATACTCAGTATGCTTCTATCTTTTATTTAATCTAACCCCAAGTTGTCCATTGATTTTAGAATTGGATAACCATATTCAAAAGAAATCAGAAAGAAAAAAGAAACTTGCTTTCTATGATTTCCATCTGCATGTGATTGAGAACATGTAATTTCATTTTATTTCTTTGTGTAGACTCAAATTAAATCATACTCCTTTAGAGGAATCAATTCTGCTTAAAGATCAATTAATAGTTTTCCTTCTTCCACCCACATCTATGCCAGAGGTGACATTGTATATGTCATTTGCATATACAGCTGAGAAAATCAAAATAAAGTGATTAAAAGTAAATTAACTAAACAGTCCAGTCTGGACTCCTGGGTAATTAGGAAACATTGTTTTTGATAGTTATATATTATGCTTGTGCATGTACTGAATTTCAATGCCAATTATAATTTGTTCAGTATTTAAATTTTATTTTAGGTTACTTACATTAGTTTATTCACATATTATTTTAAAATACAAGGATACACAATACTGAGCACAAACTGTTTGACTGCACTATACTATATGTGTACTATACAAAGAAAAAAAAGAAAAATATTTTGATTGCTAATCTTTGTTCTAGATGTAACTCTTTCCAAACTGGCTACATTGCTTTAGTCTTTATGGGAGTATCACAGATCTCTATTTCCACACAAAGTCTGTCACCAAACAAGCAATCAAAGAAAGTATTACTGGAAATCAGTTCTTAAAGAGACTTCTGGAAGTTCTTGATCACTCCTGAATCTCCTGTTCTGACTTCCCAAAGTTACTTCTGGGCTTAAATGTATGACTAACTGTTAAACAGCTATTAAGATTAAATTCAGTTGTACTATTAAATAGTTAAAAACCTTAAAACCTCTGATTTAGTTCACAATAAATTTAAAACTCAAATCAAAAGCCTTGAGAAGAATTAATAAGACCTACTTCTGAAATGCCTCTTTCCTAAAGAAGCTTTTCTTTTCCAGAATTTAGTATGGATGGTAAAAGAAAACTGACATTAATGTGAATTATCTGCAGTGCATGAGCCCTCGCATTCTTTCCAGAACAGACTGTCTCTACTTTTAACACTTCTTCCCCAGCATTCCTTGTCTTTCAGCAAATAGTAGGACCTTTGATGTGTGAAGTCTCTGATAGGTTTATAGTTAGAACTGTAAAAACATTGATGCAAATCTTCTGCTGTATTCATAAACAAATAATTTTATATAGGCTGATGCTCCACTCTGTAAGAAGTGGGTCACCTGAAACAATCAAAATTGCTGAACAGGAGTTCAACCGCTTGCGTTAAATGTCAGCTTTTATTCAGACTTCCTTTAATGGAAATAAATTGCAGTGTTTTGAGAACAGTTGATTTCATAGTAAGATAGATGCCTAACATCTTTGAAATATATCATCTGTTTTTCCTCTCCATTCATGATAGAGATAGCTTGGATGAGTGTCTCTGACTGTTTATCTGCTTTGAAAAACTAAACCTAGGTGATAGCATTTATATTTAAAATCATAGGTATATACCAGTTGTAAGTGAACAGAGGTATGCAATTTACCTAGCAAATAAATCATACTGTCAACTAGTTATACAGTGATCAAAATGGTTTTATATGAGAACAAAATATTTAACATTCGTCTATTATGTCTAACTATGAATTTTCTTAAATTTGTGTGATATGTTTTAAAGCACATGGGCTCTTTGATTTGTTCATATTCTGAAAAATCTATAATTAACAGTGACAAGTGATCACAACTAATGGAGCACAAACCACATCTCAAATGAGTATAGTAAAGTATGATTTAGTTCATTGATACCAAATCGAACACCAACTAAAAATTCTTCAAGTAACAACATCTAAGTGATAGCATAGAAGGCTACAAGCACTAAGACACAGCAAAAGAGTCATTTCAGCAGTGAATTATTCACTTTGAATTTTCTTCTCATCACTCTTCACAAATAATTTCTTGACAAATTTTTTGGGAAGCAAGCTCATTTCATAAGTTTGTTGATTTTTTTTTTAAGATGTGTGTCCCCTCCTCTCTCCTCTTCCCAGGCAGCTCTTAAATACCTATGGGGAGATGTCATTAACAGATTCTCCTTTCTTTTTGCCCACTATGAACAACTTGTTAAGCTGTTTCCCATGGCTGAATGATATGAAACAGACTGATTAGTGATTTTTCTCCTTTCATCCAGCCTTTGGATTTATGCAGTAAAGTCTAGAGATAAAGCATAGCATTTGCTGAAACACCAGGCACAATACTATGTCTGTAGTAAAAGCTAGAAAGACTACAGCGTGCGTCTGGAAGAAACAGGTATATCTTGGAAGATCCCAAATAGGGAAATTGGAAAAAGGGTAACAAATATGTGACAGAAAAATACAGCTGTCCTGTGTTCTGTGACGATAAAGGAGAAAAAAAAAGGTAGGGAAAAAAAACATGTGCTTTGGGGGAAATTATTATGAAAATTCTAAGATGTTATGTTTACATTACAAATACAGTACTATTACCAGTCCTTCATTTACATTTTCTCAAGGGTGTATAGCTAGAGAGTAGACAATATAAGGATGTTCTAAACAAAGCATAGTGAAATGATTGCAAAATTATCAAGATTTTTGATATAAAATGGGAAAAGGAGGACATGTAGTAGAAGAGAGAAAGAAAAAGTATAAGGATGAAGTGGAAGTTAAGTGATCAGTTAGTAATTAGGTAAAAGACCCAGATAAACCATAATGATTAATTAAGAACTGCAAGGATAACAGAGTTGCAAGATTAAATATGTCTTGTGGACCAAATTATTTTTCCTCAGTTCCTTAGTAAGCAGTGTCCTAAAACAACTGCTGGGAGGATTTCCTGCTAGAGCAGGAAACAGCATCAAAGTTGGATGCGAATTCAAAGGATGTAATGAAATGTTTGCCTGAAGAAGAGAAAAATAAAATAATAATGATAGTACAAAAAGAGAAGAGAAACAAAACAATAGAATAAGATTTAATCTCTTGACTAAGCATTTCAAGCAATTTCAGTGTATCTACTAGATGATCTCTCTTCATTTTATGCATAAATGGTGTTTGACATTTTTCCTACATGCTGTCATACACACTGACTGGTTAAGATGTCAAGAGATAAGCTCAAAGCTCTCTATTAAGGCTGACAAGGTCTTCCCCTTCCCTCCCAAGCTATATAAATTATCCTTAAGGATAAAGGCTGCATATCCATGACAAACGTTAATTAGGAAAGAAACTCTTAAGAATCCTGACTGGTTGGAACAGAATTCGTTTTACTTCTGTTACTCTGATCTCAAGTCTGTACAGTCAGACTCTGCCTCTTCCACATTATCGTAATGTAAATTGATAGTGTGCATCTGGAGTGCATCTAATCTATTCAAGCCTCAAATGGGCAGGTTCTCCATGAGCTCAGAATAATGTGATGTTAATAAATTCATGAGATGTTTCAGGTGTGAATATCAGGCCCTCAACCCTAGTTGTTTCACTCTTTAGATCCACTTCTGTTGGTCTACACTAACTGCATATGTAATCATAAAGTGCTCAACTTATTTTTAGAAAAACTAGTACGTTTAGTTGGTTCTTGTAGTTATCGTGTGTATCATTGAGTTATTAACTAAGTGTTCAAGGGTTGTCATTTGAGCCTACTCAGCCAGCAATGAAATAACCACACAGCCATTTGCTCATTCCTACTTACCTCTGGTGGGAAAGGGAGGAGAAAATAAAACAGAAGACTCAAGAGCTGAGTCGAAAGACAGGGAGGACTCGCTCACCAATTATGTTCACAGGCAAAAGACAGACTTGGCTTTGGGAAAAAAAAATCAATTTAAACAAAACCACCACCAATTCATTAATTGTATCAGACTTGGACAATAATAAATACAACTGGATCTTAAACATAACCCTTCGCCCCAGCCCCTCTTAAATATGTTATTGCAGAAGTGCTGATTGGCTTGGCCTTGGCCAGCAGTAGATCTGATTTGGAACCGAGGGAGCTTCTCAAAGCTTCTTACAAAGGTCATGCCTGTAACCTCCTCCCCCACTGCCAAAACCCACCAGGCACAAATGCAACACAACGAGCTATCTGAGGAGTTTGATTCATGCTGTGCATGGTCAGCAGCTTTTTGAGTGGTCCAGTGTCTTAAATCTTGCTTGATGCATATTATGAATTGTTCAATTACTCAAAATGCTCAACTCTGAACAACCAGGACTTCAGGCTTCAATAATTTTGCTGTTACACAGCTTCTGGTTTATTGGGAATGTCATTATTTGTTGACAGAAAACTTTGCTCCTGACACATATATCACATTTCCCACTTTAACTGACTCTCTAAGGGCTATTAATCAAAGTTACGGATTCACCGAAGTTACTTCATACAGTGTTTATTATGAGAAATAAACAAGCAGTGACTTCATTTATTTAGCCTGAGATTTTATTGCCTTTTGTATCTTAATCCACAAATCTGTTATTCTCAATGGTTGACTTCTGCCTGATAGTGAGTTTTGTAGTACAAGGAAGTTTTTTTCTTTTCCTGTATTAAACAGTAAACCAAAACTCAAATCCCCATCTTCTGTTGTGTAATTAAAAAAATTTTGTCTGCCTGTCTTAGAGTGGTGGGTGGGAATAGTTTATAATCTTGGAGTATACAGTAGTAAAGGAAGGTTTTCATTTAAATAGTAGATATTGTTTCTTCTTTCTGTGAAGGCAGAGACAGGTATCAGTCTGCCTGAGATACTTCTGGGAAGAAGCTTCTGTTGTTATTATTGCTGCTGTTCTCCTTCCTGAAAATATGTATAGTTAACATGTAGTATCAGACTTATTGAGACATTTTAGATACATCAGCTATGTCCCAAAGAAAATAGATTTATCAGGCTAAAACAGGCTTTTTTTTGGGTTTTGGAGGGGTTGTTTTGTTCTGTGTTCAAGTACAATGAAAGATGAAGACAGAAACAAGAAATAGTGCGGAAATAGTTATGGAAGAAGAGATGGTAGATGGTGGAAAACAGGAAGACTAGAGAGATCAAAGGAGGGATAAAGCATTATAATTACATTATAAAGCAACTACCTTAGATTCCAACAATAATACATGCAAAATAATGAATTTTAAAAATAGTCAGAAACCAAGACAAAGCGGAACTGGAAGGCAAAAGGGTAAGATATGGGAACAAGCACTTAAACTAAAATGGCCTAATCTTAGAAAACCGTTCTTATAAATAATGATAGAAATTGTTGTAGGAACTATACTAACATGTCAAAATAATTCTAGGGAATAGTAGTAATTCTGTCCAGCAAGTAATCTGAACATCTTTCTTGGCTCTTAATTTTTCTTACAATTACTCATTTTGGGAACAACATACCTAATTTTTGACAAATAATTTTTCACCTGTTTATCTCACATTAGTTTGTACTCTTTCTTTTTTTTTTTTTCCAAAATCTTGTTTCCCAATGTCTAGCATGCCATTTTGGTTCTAATTTCTCTGAGTTTGGAAAGTTTCTTTAAGACATTTAGTGCTGAGAGACCTACTTTATGGTAGAAATACACTGGGGGAAAAAAAAAATCCCAAATAATGAAGAACAAAAGCATACACCCCCCCCCAAAAAAGTGAAAACATAAAAATAATCTTTAAATAAATAACCTTTAGATACTATATTGGTATATTTTATATTAAATCTGCCTTAATTACAGTATCAAAAATATACCATAAATATATCCTGCTTTATAAAGAAAAAGAAAATATCACTAGCAGGAAATGCTCTCTGAAATTATAGAATGCTAATGTATGTTCTGTGGTCTTGTGGAGGATATTAGTGTTTTTAATATATTTCACATATTACTTATATTTCCCTACCATCACAAATACTATAACCTTCATGTTTTACTGGAGCATTTTCACCAGGAGGCTGGAAATAAGTCTGTCATGAACCAGCTGAGAACATTTCTCATTACAGGCCTTCCTTCAGTGCATTATCGTTGTTTTGCAGTATCTTTTTTTACAGAACTCTGATGCAGATTCCTCAGAACTTGCATTTGTCTACTAGCCAAAACAGTTTGATTAACTCTGATCTCATCCTTAAGAATGTTTATTCTTCACTGGTTTTGCACAACCTAATTTAAAGTTAACTGAGAAAAATTGTGTCATATTACTTACAGGCTCTCATTATTTATGATGTAGGTGTCAGTTGTTCTCTGAAGGAAATATTAATGGGCCCTTATTCTTCATATTTTTCAGATACTCCGACAGTGTTTACAGATTAGTCCTGTGTCTTATTCAGTTTCAAAGCTAATTAATTGTGATGAACACTAAAGACTGCAGTAAATTATTCCCCAGATCTATCAGAGGGTTACAACTAACATTCATATTTTTCAGCAGACTGGGGGTGGACAAGTCATCTCACAAAAACAAACAGCCCACCTTAAAAGGCATGCATGATTTATATGTAGGTGAACCTACCTGTATCTTAAGAAACTACCCTTTAACAAGTTCTGCAGCTTTAAGTGCCAGTGGGTAGCCTTCGGGTGCTGTCACTTGGAGCACCTTTCAAGAGCTACTGTCACACAGATATCTGCCACCTGATATCTCTTCTAGTATGCCAGGATGCTAGAGGAAGTAAGTTGTTTAGAGTTGTGTAATAATAGTGTGTGGAAAGAAACACATGGGACTAGAGACCCGAACAGATACAATTCTTAAAGACACTAAATTTCTTTTGCTTTTACAAAGCTATGCTACAGCAAGCCCATCAGCGATGCCAGTTTGCTTACTCGCTAACAAAACAGTTAAAAAAAAAAAAGTTTGGATCCATGACAGGAAAATCAGATGACATTCCAGAGTTGCTGTTTTCAATTAAAAAAAAAATGAAGGATTCCATATAATTAAACAAACTGTAGACTAATTTAGAATGAAGAAGCTTTAAGAAGTACTGCAACTGTGAAGAAATGTGGTGCTGAATAGTATTTGTTTGCAAATGTTAGTGAGTGGCAGCCTGTTATACTGAAATTAGACAAAATCAATACAGATATCAAACTCAAGAGCTGGCTGTTTCAAACATCTCTGAGTAGTCTGAAATAAGAATATTATTTAGTATTATTATACACATGCCACTACCCCAAAAATGCCAAGACTAAGTGTTGGACATGAAGCTATTCATATTGAAAACTCTCAAAACAGCAGGCAAGAAGCTGAGGGACAGAAAACTGCATGGCAAGTCCAAATATTTCTGATGATGGAAATGACAGCTATCTCACATCATTCTAATCACTGGAACCATTTAGAATTCTGAAAAGATAATTAAAGCATAAACCTAATGTAAACAGGTACAAACAATAGGAAAGTTAATGTTAAAATGCTCTTTTAAAACTGTGACATTAACAAAGAAGAGAGAGAGGTAGTAAAGAGTTATCGACAGGGGAAAAAATAAAATAAATCCCAAGCTGTGACATCATTAAACCTTGATCTATTTTCTTAGTAAAATCAAACACTTAGATTGAGATACTGATTAAGAAATATTTTTAAGAGACTTCTAGCAATAAGATATTTTAGAAAATATTGAAAATAAGAGAGACAGTTTCTGACAATATGTACTTTCTCTGGAGGAACATATTTTTTGTCATTGGAAAGAAGCATTTACTCTAGAACAGAATCAAATGATCATGACAAATTTCCTTTTTTTCTGACTTTTACACATTCCTGAATATCTAAATAATTTTCAAGTAATGGTCCTCAATAGTGAAGACTTCAGAAAGTAGAATGTGTATTTTCCACTTTATCCTCTTATGAAATATTTGTGTTTCTCTTGCTTTTCTAGGAAACATTTTAAGATTATTTGATAAATTAGAATACTTTTTACATCTGAAAAATATTAGAGTGGAAAATAGATACTCAATCCATATATAAACATCAGTTAATAAGCTTTATCTAAAATAACATAACTCAAGTTGCTTAAAGTGAAATTTGCATTTTTTTTCTTCAGAATTATGGCATTTAGTATACAGTCCAATTAATCTTTTTCTGCTTTGGTTTAGTTAAACAAGTTATTATAATGCATTTAATGATGTAGTAGACAGATTTAACAGAGGAAAGTAGGGGACTCCTTACTGTTGTTTTCACTGTCTGTTGCAACATACTCTTTCCTGCATTAGGTGACTCAGTGACAGCTCTGTATCAGGTCTGCATATGGCTGCAATGGATTCTATGAAAAGAATTATATCATGATATAATTCATTTCCTGACAGAATGATTGGCTATAATAAATAATGACCTTCAACCTGTCTTCTCCAAGCCATGCAGTCTGCACAAATGTGGATGACATATGTAAGACCTTTCAAGCTGAGCTATGCATATAGGTCTTGAAAAACTAAAACTGTCTGAAAAATGTTCAGTGATACAGTTGGGAAGTTCTTAATCACAAGAAAACATGTCCTCTGGGGATAAAAGTGTCAATATATTTACACTTTGAGGTAATCTTCCTTCATGTGTACTTATTCGGGACAATATCCTCTAGAGATACTGGAATTGAGGTGTTTTTAATTTTGGTTGGTTGGTTGGTTTTGTACGTATTTATTTTTTAAACATCTTTTAAGTTAACACTTTGGACCTTTCCCTGTCACTACACAGAAACTTATTTTTCTGCGTCTGTCTGATACTTTCAGTTTAATTTTTCTCCTAAGCACAAAAGAATAAGACTTATTAAGCTCAATACTGGACTGACTGCATTTTCTATTCTTGTCTTTTGTGTTATGTTGAAGGACACTTCAGGCTGTCTGAAGCTAACAGCATGGTTTTGTGATTGGAGTGTCTGATGGCACAAAGTACCAACTGTTCCTATATGTCTTCTATTATTTTCTCCTATCAACACAGCAGAATTTAGATTGAATGTACTCTTCATATTTGAAACTGCCTATGTGTATTTTAAAGTGTACTGAAATTCCATTATAGTTGCTGAAGATGTTAAGGAATTCACAACAATTTTTATCCCATTTTATCTAGGAGTTATAAACAACAAAAAGAACATCAGATGGTTTTTGAGATTTTCATGAACTTTAGGCTCCACCTCATTAATAGGGCTATATTAACCACCCTTTATATTCAAGTGAGAGATGATACACCATCTGAGGCTGAATTAGGACATGCCACAGCTCAGGCAAGGAAATGTTCAATGATCCACACAGAATTATAGCATTCAGTGCATCAGAAAGCAGCAGGATGAAAACAAGATTAAAGCAAGACATTTGTGTATGCAGTACTGATTTGAATATGAGATGGGAATAGAATGTGTACTGTTGTTAATTATATATAGGCAGATTCAAAGTGAAAGCAGAGGTAAATAATGTTTGTTGTACTAAGCCATTGGCACAAAGTGTTATAATATGAATGTCAATTGTCTGAGAACTGTCCTTCCATGTGTTCTTACAAAAGGGCTAAGTTTGGCATTTATGTTGACAAAAAAATAATCTTGAATTACTTGCTTTCCAAAAAATTAATTGTTGACTATTGCATAGATAAAAAACACATAGAACATCAAGTCAAAGACAAATCATATTAATCTTGAAATGTTAATTTTCAATATTTTAAACAAAACAAATCTTTGTTTGACAGCCTGCATGTCAAGAGGGAGTGTTCTTGAGACTGGAAGAGGTCATCCTTGAAAACAAAACATTGTTCCTGGACCCCTTTTATCTTCAGAACCATCTTCAATAGAATTCTTTGAAGTAGTTTCTCATGGTCCTGCTTTTTACCTTGTTCCCCCCCTTCAGGATCTTGAACTCCATCAGACCATGGTCACAACAGGCAAGGCTGCCTTCAACCTTTGCATCCCAAATCAGTGCTTCTTTGAATGAAGTCCAGCAGAACAGCATCAATACAGTCAATATAAAGACAGTTGCTAGAACATTTTTCAGCTAGCCTGAAATTAGACACTTGGCATCAGGTTGGATAAATAGGTGCATAGATCTACAAGAGAATCCTTCCCACAAGGCTTTGTTAGTTACTGGGGCATTTTATTTCATTTTACTCTTCAGGAAATACTGATTTCATTTATAGGATAACCATTTTTAAAAATAAATTAGAATATTTTCAGCTTTAGAAGGCATTGGGTTGACAAGGCATTACGGCCAGAACTCTGCTTCGTACCTTCTATTTTATAGTTAGTGGTTAACAAAGTAGTATTGCTCTCTACCCACCCTGCGACATTTTATATGCCAGAATACTTCTTTCAGATAATTTTAATATAGAATTAGAAGACTTTTCCCAACACAAAAGGCACAATGTTCATGAGGAAATATAGGTAGAAGGCAATATTTTTTTCTTCTTTCTACTCTTCTTTCAAGGAAAAAAAGGCAGGAGAATACCAAAGGATTTTAAAAATATGGAGTATAACCTGGATCTGTATTCACCACAATTAATGGAAAGTAATCATAAAGGAACAGAAATTACAGTTCATTTAAGACACAGCAGCAATTAAGTATGTCAAAACAGCCCAGGTAGATTGTTTAGTTTACTCTTTCAGATGTTGCAGACCTATTGAAGTATCCCTCAAGAGTAAGACATAACTTAGAACAGTTTCTTTACTTCAGGAAAAATAGAAAATATCGGAAAGGAGAGGGAGTGGAGAACTGGATGAAAGCCAACAATCAAATCCAAATTCTGTAATGAGTTCCCTGTACCTAACTTGGAATTGAACATGATCTATTTGATGTGCAATATACATATACATTTTCAGTTCCAGCATCAATCACTGTATTTGCACAACTGACTTTATCAGTCTCAAAGGATAAACCACAGCTCAATATTCTCCAGTAAGTCTTTTTTTTACTACTAAGATCTGTGGAGCAATATTACCACTTATGAAATAACACTAATCATTTTTTTTTGCCTGAAAGAGGTCTTACCTGCCAAAGGCTTCTGATGCAGCATTTCCCTTTTCATATATCATAATATCAGGTATCAAAAATAATCACATTATTCAGAGCTTGTAGCATGTTTTCAGAAATATCTATGTCTTCAGGCAGAAAGATCTGAACTTTTCAAGTTTTATATTTTAAAGTTGTGCTTATTTCTTTTCCTTCCAAGTCTCTTGTGTTAGTACTTGAAAAAAGAGAATGTTTTCTGGTTTGAATAGAAGTGATATCTTAGTTGTCACCTCATATGGTTAATCAAGTAGGAAGCAAAGGGGAGAAAATAAACATTTATTATTGTTGTATACTATTATTTGTTTTCAAGGAATAATTCTTTTCGAAGTTGCTAATGAAAAATCTGAATTTCTTGGATTATGTGTGCCTGGGGAGCTATGCTAGCATACAAAAATCCCACTATTTCAACTATATATGATTACAGTGAATATAAATATTTTTGAGGAAACGTTTCAGTGGCATCTTTTACTAATAACACTAGGTGATGAGGGATAATTAGAAATGAAAAAGAGTAGGAAGTAGGTAGACGTTTGCTCAAGATGCAGCTTCTAAGGTTCAAGGCTAAAATAAGGTATGAATTATGCTTATTTGCACAAGGGCAAGGGAATATGTAATTTAACCTTTAAAGATCTATTTCAAATAACATTTTACACCATAAAATACATTCAGGTTTTCTGGAAACTGCTCTTGTGCTAGGCATATCTAATAATAGGGGGATTTACTGGTGCAACAACTTGGAAGGATAATTTGGAGCAGCTAAAGCCATTACAGAAGACATGCAGTAGGGTACAGAAGAACAAAGGCACCAAGAAAAAAAGATAAAGAAACATTAATGCCGGTATTTCTTAATGAAAGGTATATCAATATCAGTAACATTGTATTTGAACATAGATCTCTAATTTTCAACAGCATTGCCATTATTAACTGCATTTCAAATAAATGTAACATCTCTGTTAGATAAAAATTGTATATTTAAATGTCCTTAGTAAAAGTGAAGTAGAGCAACAATATCCTGAGGAGGCAAGTTCTGCTTACTCAAGATTAACAGCCCCTTCTCAGAATAATTTAGTTTCAGGACTGAAATAAGTTATTTGTGTCTTAAAGACACTGAAGTAATTAAAATTCTATTTGCTTATAATTAATGTTTATTCTTGATAATAACTTACAGTAGTTTCTACTTTGCAGGTTTTTTTTCTAAGTTAACAGTCTTTGCCTTCAGGGAAGCAATCTATAGGAGAAAAAAAAATAATTTGAGTGATGTATTTACTTACCTGCTCTTCATTTTATACATGTTTTACTTTCCCACTTCAGACTACTAAGTTGGTCATCCACAAAAGGAGATATATGATGAACTGCAACAATTAAATCTTTTATGAGCTTCCTATACTTAAGATCAGTCTTTACCTTTAGCCATAAAAATGTCTCTAATGGGTTAAGGAAAGATCAAAGTTAAAAATAAATGCTTGAAACTGTATGTTTTAACCATTAAACAATATAATTTTTATGGAAATAATATTTTTGGAATCTGGAGACATATCTAGTGTTCTACCTCTGCTGTTCTTACCTGTATAGACTCATGCTTCTGAGGTAAAGTTGTAGAGTTATTTTTGCTACAACAGTGCCCTTCCTGCTCAAGTGTGTTCTATTGACGACAATTTATTCTTTTGGATGTGCTAGTTTGAAATTTTCAGGAACATTAATTCAACTACAAATAGTCTTTCTTATGACAGTAGTGAAACACAAACATTTGGAGTCAGAGTTACAGAGTGGAGTCAAGGTACCAATACCACATGATGCTTCCTGCCCTATCAATGCCTAGGATGTCTACTGATAGCATATAAAGCAAAAATTCCATAATTACTGAAGCTACTCAGTCCTAGTTCTCGTATGATTTTCTCCAATACTTTGTTAGAACACTTCCCCAGGAAAAGGGCAGTGTGAATTCCTGGAAATAGTGGAAGCTACTTTTATTCCACATTGTAATTTTGAGCTAAGAAGCTTAAATGCCACTAAGTCTCCTAACTAGTATAACACTGTGGAAACTGTGTACTGCTGACAAGGCAAACTGTTTTTCTGGGGAAAGCAATGGACACTTCCTAGTCTGTCTGGAATATTTGGGGCAGATGGGAGCTCACTCTTCATCAACTAAAAGCCAGGCAGAAGCCAGAGTTTATTAGTTTAGACTAATAGATAAACTGTTTTCAGACGTCTCTGAATGTGCACAGAGAGATTTATATATACTCCTTTTTGTCCCACCTTAACTGTCATGCAAAACCCATGATTGTTCAGGGTCAGAACTATAAACCTGTGTTCACCCAGGAGCAAAACTAATCCATAGCTATGCTGGAGATTACACAGTTTGTCTCTTTGTAAAAAACTGTTAAGCACTTGAAATTTCTGGCCGTGCCACTTATACCTCATATCAAAGCATTACAGAATCATAGAATGTTAGGGGTTGGAAGGGACCTCTATAGATCATCAAGTCCAACCCCCTGCCAAAGCAGGTTCACCTAGGGCATGTCACACAGGAAGGCATCCAGATGGGTTTTGAAAGTCTCCAGAGAAGGTGACTCCACAGCCTTTCTAGGTAGCCTGTTCCAGTGCTCTGTCACCCTCCCATCAAAGATTCTCCTCCTTCTATGCCCAACTTTATACCCATTCCTTCTTGTCCTATTGCTGGACACTACAGAAAAGAGATTAGCTCCTTCCATTGCTGCAGAGACCAGCTTCAGGGCAGGTAAGACTGCATTAGGGAGGGGACCTGCACCAAAAAGAGCCAATGAAAAGCTCTTTTGGGGGCTTTTTGAAGCTGGGAAAAGCCCTCTGCTTGTTCTGGGAGCTGTCAACCAGAGGGAGGACAGCTGAGAGAGCCTGGGTGGAGCCCAGGTGGAGCCAGCACCACCCACTGTTCATCAGGCCACCAGGTTATAAGAAGTGTCAGGGAGGGCAGGGTCTAGTCCACAGAGTGAGCAGCCAGTGCTTGTGTGTCTGCCCCAGTGTGTGCCACAGCTGTTTGTATCTTGTATGGCCCTGTGGTGAGCCTCTGCCAGTGCACAAGTTTAAATTCAATCGAAGTGGTCAGAGAAACAGGATGCTCATCCCTACTGACTCAAGTCATAATGTGTCAGCTGTTTGTAGAGATACAGCCATGGTTGCTACCCAGTCGAAGGCTGTTGTTAGAAAAACTGTAGGCACCCAGAGGCCCCACACAAACATCATATGAAAAAATTGAAAGCCTACAGTTAGTGAACATATATTAAAAATATGTTTTTTAAATTGAAGTCACAGAAAAAAAAAATTGTGCATCCAAATTACATCTGCTACTGCTTTAGTCTCAAATATATACATATCTGTCATATTAATGGCTTTTCTCTAAGACAGGTTATTCTTCCTTTGGCCTATCTTCACCCAAATTCTGACACAGCTCACTGCATTCAAAGGACAACCTCAGGGTACACTGTGACAGAATTGTGAAACTTGAAATATTTTTGATAATTTGATTGTGAGGGATAGTCAAATAGTAAATATTTTATCAAGTTCCAAATGTTAGGAATGTCCTTAAATGCAGTCACGAAATACAGTGTACATGCTACTGTTGTCATACATGAAAAACAGTCCATCTGTATTAGTTATTTTCTTTTGTTCCTCTTCTTCTCTGTCTGATAGGATGTAAGAATTTGAATTTACAGGTCTCATTACAGGTGATATTTTAGAATTAATGTCTTATTAGTTTCTTTTGTAGGAAATATTACAGTGTGTCCAGTTCTGTCCATGCATCTCTTCACATTTACAGGACATTTCTCTTGAGACCAAGACACTTAAGAACACTGCATAGAGAAATCTGAAGTTGTTCAGGTGGACATATGTGGTATCTGCTATAAGTGATATTTAGTATGAGGTAGTGAGCTGGGTTTGACTTAGACTGATTGCTTTAAATAACCTCTTTTGCATGTCTGACTGAGTTCATAAGCACACAAGACCTGCAGAGATCTTCACAGATATAGTGTGTTTATGCCCCTTTCAAATCCTCAGTCTAGCTGCAAACTGGGTAAATTTTAGTATTGGTTTAGATAAACATTAGGCCTGCTAAATTCTTGCTATGTAAATAGCAAATGGTACTTCATACCTTAAAATAGACTTTACCATATATGCAGGGATGCATTGTCATTTGGATGGTGTTGAAGGCTCCCAGAAAAAAAATCTGCTCAAATCAGACTACAAAGGAAGAATTGATGAAGAAATGATCCTTTTATAAGTGTGTTACTTATCTTGAACATGTTTTAGTGACAAGACAAACTCCAAGAAAAAAAGCTCTTTTTAAATCTCAATATCCAATTTAGATCTTAAAAATATTTTGTGTAACCTCACAATCAATTTTATTTCTATTGGCTCAACATATTTTTGTCAGTATGTGCACCCCAATGTTATTAAAATTACAATTTTAGAAATACTGAACTGTAGTTGCATATATTAAGCATTTAAACTGAAGATGATAAACACTATTATCAGTTGTCAGGTTTCAAAAGCACTTTCTTAACCAGTCAAGAAATTGACACGGGGGAAAAAGCAAAACCAAATGTTTTCTGTGTTCAAGATAAAATTATTGGTATGCCATTCTTTTCTGTACCAGTTTAGACCCTTGACACAGCACTACTGTGAGATAATGACCCAGAGGTATACTAAAGGGTTCAACAAGACATAGTTGCTGAAAGAGTAACAGTTCTCGAGTCTATTCACACTGTAAAGTCTGGATTATATCTGGGTCTCTGTGAAACAAAATGTTTCAGTCAGATCAACTGTTTCCTGCATATTCAGCCCTATCATGTTCAACTCATTCCTTTAAAGCTAGTTTAGACATCCTTCTCCTTCAAGTCTGCCTCATTGCCTAATACTGTATCTCATACTTACCTAGACTATTTTTATTTTTCCATCTCATACCTTTTTCCTAGTCATCTCATGTTATTTTTATATCTTTTGACAATTCTCATATCTAGCTCCCAGTCTGACACTCTTCAATTACACACATCCTTACCTGCTGGTTTGGTTTCTCTCCTTTTCATCCCCTGCTGGGTCATTCCTCTTTATACAAACTTAATGCACTCTTTCAAACCTCTCTAGCTCCAAATCTCAAATTTTCCTCTTTTCCTTGTCCTAGATCCTGTGTGTATATATATCATTCTACTGTGACACACGTAATCCTTAATGGATTTTGTTCTTTTGTTCAGAGAGATGGAGCACCTCTCCTATGAAGACAGGCTGAAGGAGTTGGGGGTGTTCAGTATGGAGAATAGAAGGCTCCAGGCAAACCTTATAGTGGCCTTCCAGTACCTGAAGGGGACCTGCAGGAAAGCTGGGGAGGTTTTTTTTTAATAAGGGCATGTGATGATAGGATAAAAAGCAACAGTTTTAAACTAGAGCAGAGTAGATTTAGATTAGATATTAGGAAGAAATTCTTCACTCTGAGGGTGGTGAGTCACTGGAACAGGTTGCATAGGGAAGTTAAGACCCACCCCTGGAAGTGTTCAAGGCCAGGCTGAGTGAAGTTGTGATCAGCCTGGTCTAGTGACAGGTGTCCCTAGCCATGGCAGAGGGGTTGGAACTAGGTGATCTTTAGTGTCCCTTCCAACACAAGCCATGATTATTCTGTTATATAATCATAGTTTCCTGTCTTTGTCAGCTTCAGTCTTTCTACAGTTCCTGACATTCCACATACATGGAGGTATGCACATTCTGAAATCTTCCCTAAAATGTTACCCCTTCCTCTTTTCATTATCATCTCACTTTCTCGTACTTGAAATTCAGATGCTCTAAATTCATTCCAGACTCATTCTGTCCTACTAAAATATTTTTCATACAAAATGAGAAAACAAACTGATGTTCAAAATAAACCTTCTTTAGCTTTGCATAATTTAAAATAGTATACAGAAATCTGTGCTAATAATTGATTTTTAATGCTGTCCCTGTTGTGCCTACAAGCAGTTTACATACTCGATAAAAAACAGATTAATATCTTATTCTTCAAGACACTGTGTCTGTTTTTTCTTCATTTATTTCAAAATGCTCAGGTAAAAAATAACATGAAAGAAAATACATTTCATCTGAAGATACTTCTGAGATATTTCTAATTGCCTATGTATTTTAAACTTCAAAATACATGTTTATATATTTCATCTACAATGTGAAGAAAAGATAAAATGCCCTTAGAAAGACAGGGGGATATAAAATGGTTGGGCAGCATACCATGTAGACTCAGATTGAATGGTTATAGTTTCATATATCTTCAATAACATTTTTGTATGGGTGAATGGTTTCTGCATCCTTTTTCTATGCAAATTATTCATTTATTTCCAATCACTGGGCTAGCACAGAAGTATGTAGGAAATGGAATTATATTTTCTCCATTTGGAGCTAATATCTGTCTTGAATGTCCTATGAAAACTTGCACATCATTACAAATTCAAGTGAAAAGAAATTTTTAAAAATAAAAGCTTGAGTCACAGAAGACTATTTGAGAACTTTCTTTTTCTATTATTTTGTGAAAAAGGAATGAATACACCTTTTTTTTTTTGCTAGCTTATTTTCTCAAGGACAATGAGATATTCTGTTCTTAGGTACTTCAGTGGAAATTCATGGAAAGTAAGGGTTTATTGGTGAAGACAAGAAAACATGTTCCATGAATCTACCAGGAAATTTACAGAATCATAGAATGGTAGGGGTTGTAAGGGAGCTCTGGAGACCATTGAATCCAACCCCCCTACCAGAGCAGGATTACCTCAGGCAGGCCACACAAGAACATACTCAGGTGGGTTTTGAAAGTCTCTAGAGGAGACTCCACAACCTCTCTGGGCAGCCTGTTCCAGGCTCTGTCACCCTCACAGGAAAGAAGATTTTCCTCATGTTTAGTCAGTACTTCCGGTGCTCCAGTTTGTGACCATTACCTCTTGCTCACCACAGGGCACCACTGAAAAGACTGTCCCCTTCTTAACACCCACTCATATATAGGTATTGCTAAGTGGATTTTAATGAAGTTGACAAGAATCTAAAAAAAAAGGAAAAAATAAAATATTTGCTGCTTCAGATAACAGAGTATTTTTCTTCTCTTTCTCTAGGCTGTAAGCTTCTCATATCAGAATGTCAGCATGTTGAGAGCATTGGCTTTTTTTCTGAACACCTTGAAAACACTAGTTATGCTTCAATGTGTGCAATATTCTTATTTTTTATGTTATTCAGAACTGTCATCTTCATGTGCTACATACTCAGACTAACAAAGAATTGCATGTAGATGGTACCCATTGGATTGAATCATTCCAATTTATGTCCTTTATTCTAGAGACAACTTTAGGTACACATATATTAAGAATTTATCTTATTCATTAGTTCTTTCAGAAGTCAACTGCTTTCTCTTATTCTGTTTCCCTGCTTGATTGCACATTTTCAGCTTTTACAACACTTAGGTACACATTTTGCTCTGGGAAACTGGTGTTCACAAGTACACTGATTACCTGTTATGCTGGAGGAGACACATTATTAGGTTTAACTCTGTAGCTCCAATGAAAAGTAACATTACACAGCACATATTAATTTATGGATATGATTCTTAAAAATGCAAGTGCTTCTGTTTTAAGTAATCTTGATGTGGCCTCTGGATTTAGCTCAACATCAGCTCAGATGCCAAGAAAGTAACAAAATGCATTTTGGCATTGTTTAACTGCCTAATGTGGTCTGTGCCTTCTGTGAGAACTGAAGACATATACTTAGGGTCATCTCTTAGAAAAGGCAAAGCTGCTCATTTTGACAAAGGCAGTCAGGAACTCATAAAAATAATCCTAGAGTCTGATATGTACTCTTACATATCTTCTTTTTAATCACAGCAGCTTTTATAAGGCTTATCAAAGAACTTAAGATTAATTTAGCATAGTATTCATATGAACAATAAAAACTTTCACCCATTCATATAATTATCATGCAGCTTCCACGACCAGAAGGCAGAATTTCTTCTAATCCAAAGGAGGATGGCTTTTTAGGAAGGTTTTAGTATTGACTAAAAATCCTTTTACTATAGCACACTGGGAAAATGATTTTTACTCCATGTTACTCTTATTGTTATGTTTCCTGAGCCCTGAACAAATAATGTTGTTCAAATTATAGCACTGGAAAGTTTTATGCTTTTAGAAGAATTTAGCTGAACTGTAACAGTTTTTCTACTAGTAAGAGTAGACTTCTAATAGTAAATTCTACTATCAGTAAAAACTTGAAAGGTTGCCAGCAGTAGATTTATTTTTTTTTTAGCTATGGCAGAATTTCTCCACCTTGCTTTTTTTAAATGATTGCCGCAGACTGTGTGGGCATTAAAAACCTATTTGTTTCACTGAATATTATTAATGTCAGCTCCGAATGTTCAAATACAAACATTTTACTCCACAGAAGAATGAAGAAAAAAAACAGCAAAATCTGTGTGTCAGAAAAATGGACAGTCTTGAATAAATAACTTACAGATACTTTTATGTCTTAAATGGTGACATCTTCTTATAATGTAGTTTTTGTCATATGAATTAGGGATTTTAAAAAGAAGTCACTGTAAACAAGGAAGAGAATTGGTTTCCTATTTCCCCGCTGTAAGATACATTGCTGTATACCTAGTACCTCTACTAAGTGTTATGTACCAAAACTAATGGTATGGAAAAGAAATTAATCTGTCCATTCCTTATGAACAGAATATTTGATGAGGCTTGGAAAGTACTTCCTACAGAAAGCCTGTTTCAGAGTTATTTAGCAGTCTAGTAGCAAGCAAGAAATTATTTTAGCCATTTGAAGAACAGTGTATGAAAAAGTTGCTGGAAGTGCTAATACAAATTCCTTTTAAAATACACATAGTTGATGATAAATAAAGTTTGTTCCTGAATAAATGCAAATGAGTAAATATAACAGGAAAGGTTATTTATTTAATGATAAAGTTATTTATAGATATTGCTTAAATATCTCCTCCAGATTATTTTAAGTCACTCTATTTTAAGGCACTCTTTCTGTGCTACCCTGTTCAAGTAATTGCTTCATGTCCATATCTGCTGGTTTCTAGCTCAGCCTTATCTTTTCAGAACTCAGATGTTCTCACTTTGTCATTATACTGATAATATAATCATTTAGCTTTCTGGTTTAGCCCTAACCAAGGTCAATCCTTTAACATGTGTACTGGGCATACTCTTCTCATTCAATGTTTCAAGGAGTAACTTGGTCATCCAAAATGATTTTCATGGGCACCTGAAGAGTAGTAGGGTTCTTCTCTACAAAACTACAAAAGCAATATGATCTCATAATTCTCACAAAAGGGTCAGTGAGGGATATCTTCCAAAGACTAACACTAACAACAAATACCTGATAAATTGAAAAGTACAGGGTGAAACCTCTGAGGTTTTCCTGGTGTGTACTTCTGACCATGTACTATAAATATGAGCTACAAAATACACCCAAAAGCTTAGGAAAAAAGTGTTTTCACTGTGTAACCATTTACATATGTAAAGCTTCCAAGACTGAAAAATGAAAACAAACAAAAATCCCTACAAACTAAATCCTCTTGTCACTAGTATGTATAGAAAAACTGATTTTATTTTCAATGTTGTACTTGGTTTATATGAGGAAGTATTCTCATTTCTCTTTTTCAAAATATTCTTTCTCCTCCTATGGGAAATCTAATAGAATCTAGTTAAGAAGTTATTTTCCCTTTGGATATTCTCAATTTGTTTTCAGTGGAGCAGGAAGAGAATGGAATTTTTTCCTGTTATACGTTAACAAGAATTTGCTTATTTACATACACTGACATTGTTATCATTTTTCCTTTATAGCGACTGCTGGTTTTAGAGCACTTATACTGTGCAGAACTCCCCACATTGCTACACACAAATATAAAAATCTTTTGTGACCATGTCCTTCTTAAGTCTTCTCCCAATCCTCTTTCTGTAGTAGATCTTACAGGTGATGTACCAAGTTGAATTGCCTCTTGATTCTTTAGTATGCCTTAAAGTGATACATGCTTTTATATTATAAAAATATGGAGAGCTGACTTTGGAAGCACACAGTATTTCCACTTTAAAGAGTTTCTACTGTGTTAATACTGATTTCTGCTAAAGCTTCCAGGAAGACAGGTTTTGTAGATTTTTTTTTTTTTTCCTCCAGTACCATTTGAAAATTTGAGAAGGTGTTTGTTTGATGACTTGTCTGTATACTGCAATATTAGGCTTGAACTGTAGCTTCTCTCTTTTATGTCTTGTATATCTAATTTTATTTCCTGTGATCCTCCTTTCTTTCTCTTTGCTGATATTTTCTTTGTTCTTTTGCTTCTCCCATCCGATGCTTTGCTCTTCTAAGAGTCGTTCACATTCATTTTTCATTTAATCCCTGACTATGCTGTTGCCTGTATCTTTGTTGTCATAGTTCTGATGTCTCTCTACTGGTTATCTTTTCATCTGGTTATCCAATTTTGTTTAGCTTTTAGTCTTTTAAATTCTCTCCATTGCTTAGTCTCTTTTAATGTTGCCTTAGCATTACTTCTTGTTATAGCTCTCAGGCTTCCACAGAGGAGTGTCAAAACTGACAGGGACCATCACTTATTAAATTTAAATTTAAAACGATAATAAGTAGTCATTTTTGCAGCTGTATTATGTAAAGTATGTGACCAGGATTAAAGATGTGCAGCACAGTAGAGCCTTATTTATGCACCTGAGGCATTCAGAGATTGCAATGGATTTTTGTGGCTACTCCGAATCAGTCAGGGGTAAAATTTTTGATTGTTTATGACCTCACTCCTGTTTGCCAATTACTGAGAATTTTTATGCATATTTGAGGTATTTAGAAATTTCTGATGGAGGATTTAATTTCAATGTAGGGGTGCTAGCCTAGAAGATTTGGTGAATTATTAATGCCTATTGCCTTATGGAAAAGACAGGCTTCAAACTGGGCTACTACTTTCCTAAATCACTTGAAAAAATCTTCTTGTATAAGTGGGTGAAAAGACCATATATGCAAATGTCAGACGTGAAGAAATGGCAAAGAAATTAAACATGTATTAGAAATTATATACCACACTTTGATGTAGTTGTAAGAATAAAAGCTAAGGAGAAACCTGAAAATAAACTTCTAGCATATCTCAATTACTACTTAAGACTTAGTGTTTCTGTCTATGTTTACATACCCATTATAAATTGCTTCCTGATGTAGGGTATAAAAGTTTTACATGAGAAATTCTGTCTTCTCCAGAGGAGGATCCCAGGAAGTGATCAGAGGAATGAAATACCTCCTCTGAAGAAAGGCTGGGAAAGTTGGGGTTGTTCATCCTGGAGAAGTCTCCAGGGAGACCTTATTGCAACCTTTATGTACTGAAAGGGAGCCTATAAGATGGGGACAAGGAGTGATGGTTTTAAACTAAATGAGGGTAGATTTAGACTCAATGTAAGGAAGATATCTTTTGCAATGGAAGGTGGCGAAACACTGGAACAGATTGTTGCCCAGAGAGGTGGTAGATGTTCTTTTGTTTCTTTTTGTTTCTTGTTCTTTTTGGGAAACATTCCAGGTCAGGTTGGATGGGGTTCTGAGCAACCCAATCTAGTTGCAGATGTCCCTGCTTCATGCAGGGGGGTTGGACTAGATGACCTTCAAAGGTCCCTTCCAACCCAAACCATTCGATGATTCTGTGATGCTATGATTTGATGCTTTTCTTTCTACCTTTTTTTATGTTTGTATATGAGCACGTGTATAAAAAGCACATTGAAGTTTCCATAAAGAAATTAAGACTACAAGTATCCATACAAATAGAAATGCTGAGATACATATTTCCTTTTCTTCATTTAAACTGAAGTTCCTTTTTAAATTTTCATTTGAAACTCCAAGAGACACCTTATTCAGCAGATTGATTAAGGTCAAGTTACTCTTGGCAATATATGATTCATTTCTCATCATTTTGTTAGAGAATATCCACACCTATTCAAGTAATTTCTGAAGTTATAATCATGAATGCATTTTTTAAGTTTGCAGGTTCAAGAGTTTGAAAGTACATTGAACTCATAGGAAATTAGTAGATGGATGGAAAAAAGACATGCATTTTTAGCTTTAGTTTTCCTGAAAACAGGATTTAATTATATATTTATCTTTCTTATTTCTTTTAAATTTTATTAGAAGTTATTGAGAGAAAATTTCTGGCATTATCATTTTTGCTAACAATTTTGTTATCAAAAATATTGATACTGATATTTTGTGTCCGTTCTGGACTTTAGTATTCATATCCTTCAGAAAGCAAATTTTATAACTGACTTTCAGGTTATATCATATTTTCAAAATCCCAGACATAAACTCATCCCACAGAAAGCCATGTGCCAGTCTTTAGTCTTTTCTTAAGGGTCTGGTTCATCAGCAGTAATATCTTAACTCAGAAAATGGTGTAATGCTGAATAAAAAACGTTTCCCTCTTCACTAAAGCTGTTTGCCACAAATTTCCTTTCTCTAAAGTTGTCAGGGACAACTATTAACACACCATTTCATCACTTTGTGGTTCCATTTGGAGTGATTAAGAAAGAAATAAATTTTAAAAAACTAACACTAGGTCTTTCTCACCGTGTATTTTTACTACCTGAGTAGTTCAAGAACATCTTAAAACTTTTTCTATTGTCTTTTTCCAGTTGTCTCTTCTTTGTTTAGAAGAAAAAAAAAAGTAAATGTGAAATCTCAAACAGATCCAACAGAACCTTTTATTTATTTATTTATTAAATTCTGCATAACACAGTCACACAGAGAAGGTTTTATAAATTCTGATTAAATCCAGCTATTCACAGTTATCAACAATCAGCTTCTATTCCTGAGGAAGTACCCTCCTCATTCTCAGCCTTTCTTCACAGGGATCCTGAGCCAATCCAGTCTAATTGCTGTTTCTCTGCACACCTAAGGGTAGCACTGCAGGAAAACAGTGGGTAGAGAGCTCAGCATTGACTTATGGTTTTAGTGAAGGTGATGGCATGACGGATTAAAGCATTACTGTATGTGGCACACTGACAGACAAAAAGAGAGAGATGACTGTGAGAAAAGTCCTCATCTACTTCATTATATACTGAAATCCACCTCATATGAAGAGTGGGTAGGTATATGACCTCCACTCCCTGTTTTTTCTGGCATTTATAAAGTTTGTGGAAATTAAGCTTGCTTTGAAATAACCTCTAATTCACAAGCAAGTGCAGTTTTGAGGAAGCTTGAAACATTAAACATTTAGGTCAAAATTCTCATTGCTTTTCTCACATTAATAAATAATCCAGTGAGATTTAAGTTGTCATTCAAGAAGTAATATATTCTCCTCACCTAAATATTTCAATGCACCTCTCTTACACCTAATCAAATAAGCTGTGTGTTTTTAACATAGGTTTACATCTCACTTCATTTTTACTTTTATAAGAACTCTTTCATTTGCACCTACAATGATTCAGCTGTGCTGTCAGTAACTACATTTAAGAAGTATTCACAGGCATTTCAAAGAGTTATTGAAAAGTAAATAAAGCCTGATATCTCAAAAACACATTTAAACACCAATTGAATAAAACAAGTGATGGGAAAAAAATCAAAAGAAGAAAAAAATATGTGACAAGGTATCTGAAACAAAAAGGTCATCCGTGTGGTTCTGATTTTCTGTCACTGAGTCATCCTAAGGAAGGCAGAAACTTCACCTATGCTAAGCCATTGCATAGCCATCCATAGAAGCAGCCCTGTCTTTAAGAAGACGACATCACTAACATTGTCCCTTGGGGTAAGTTCACAAAGTCATCTGTAACATCCATTTGGCTAGAAAACATGGAGGGCAGAAAAGATATGGTCAGTGAGAAGTATCCTTCCAAAGTAATCCAGCTGCCAGAATAAACCTGGCTTAGCACCATGATGCTGTAGCACCCAGTGACTGAAAACTTTCTTAGTTCACATGCAGACACATTTTTTTCTATCTGTCTGACGTTTATGTAGGCTAATTTTGAGGCCTCTATATATACAGTGGATCTGTCAGGTAGATCATTTACAATATGTGCAAGTGCAGTTCATGTAACTTACACTTAAACACCTGGGAACATTGAAAACCCCATTATTTTGAGGACTTTGAAGTGCCTTCAGTCAGCTCATAAATTTCAGTATTTCTCTGCTGATTTTGGCAAGTTTTTTATGAAGCAGGAGTTCTGATAACTTCATGTGCTATGAACTAAAGTATTCACAACATGTTTGCAGATAAATGAATTATTATCTATTTTATTGTTGGGATAATTATGATGAATGCACAGATGATGTGTCTTTTTCTATCCATTCTTGCAAAACAGTAATTAGGATAGTTGAGAATTCCATATAATTTTAAAATAATAAAAAACAAGTGTAATATACTTGACAGTAAGGAAATCTCAGGGATAAAGATAGTAAATCTTGGTAACTTAATCATATTCAAAATGAAAAACCCTCTAAAATATATAACACATGGGAAAGAGAATTTAATATTCTCATTAGTGGCAGTTGGAAAGGAACAATTTACTACTTGATAGAATTTCCTTGAGGGATTTCTTACATGAAGAAAGCATGTTTAATTGAAGCTGCCAAATTCAATAGAGGGAAAAACAAGAGTCATGTTCTTTGAGTTGGAATAAATCTAGAGAAAACACTTAAAGATGCAGGGCTAAGCTTTTTCCAACAAAAATGGCACAGCACAATAAGAATGTCATACTCCAGAAGTTATAGAGGAAGCTTGCTCAGAATACTAAGCATGGTAACACGGTGTATAGCAGGAGATTTTTCATTTCTCAGTAGACAGCATAAAATGAGACCTACAAGGAAATGTATGGATTAATTATTTTTACAATAAAAATATATGTAATATTTATTTTTAAAGATAAAAAAAATAATTTCTATGAAGTTCTTGAAAGGACTAAACATATCAATAAATTTAAGGAAAAAACCCAGCACAACAGTTTAAGGACAGTGATGTATTCCCTGAGCAACATATAATAATTTCAAGGCTCTTATGTCAATATATATCACCTGAAGAATAGAATCACAGAATTGCCTAGATTGGAAAAGACCTTTATATCATCAAGTACAATCATTAACCTAACATTGACAAGTTCTTGACTAAATAATATCCCTAAGCACTACATATGCATGACTCCAAATACCTCCATCGTTGAGGACTTCACCACTGCCCTGGGCAAACTATTCCAATGCCTGAATACCCTTTCAATAAAGAAATAATAACATTTCCTCAACAGGTATGTTAGGTTTTCAGCAGACATTTTAGGTTTAAATTGAAGATCTGTAAGTGTGAATAAAGAAGATTCTGCACTTTGGCCTCAATAAATTGTTGCTAAACATTTTCTTATATGTGGAATTATGGAAGCCATAACTTTAAGTCTGTTCATGGACAAGAATTAGATGCAGTGGGCTTGGTCTTAGTCGGATAGCATCTGTATCTTCTGAAACTGGCCTCAACATTGTCTACAGGTAGAAATATAGCTTCCTTGCAGTTTCACTGACCTAATGGTTTGTATAGCCATGGATATGAATATGTGACACCTAGGTGACAGGCTTTCATATCAGCCTGAATGGTGCCCTGTTGCCCCAGCCATGCAAATGAGTCTTCAGAAGTCATTTCTCAGGACTGCAGAAATGACTTGCTGAAGAAATTACTTTCTCTTATCTTCCTGTATCTTTCCTGGAAATGTCTGTATGGAAATCTTCATAGTAGCATGCTAGGATCCATGTGCTGAGTAACAAGGCTGAGCTGAGAACTGTTAAAACACCAATTCATCACCTTAGATATGTCTGATTTTTTTTTCTTTTTTTTTTTTCCCTAGAAATAGAGACTAAGGGCTTCCAAAATCAGTCTGTTTGTAGGTGTGAACATTGCAGTAGCCTAGGATGGACCAGAGTGGGTGTCTATACTGCTGATAACATTAGCTTTTCAAAGTTTTGATTGTCTGGAAGAAATAGTCACATGAGAGGTTTTTGCCCTTGACGATAAAAGCACGACAGGCTTTATGGTTGGTTTATCAGGGCTTGCACTACAGGAATCTAGCAGTAAACCTTTCATTCCTGAGAAATGACCTCTGAAGAGTCACCTGCATAGCTGGGGCACCAGGGCACCATTCAGTGTAATATGAGAGACTCTTTGTCAACTAAGTGTCACAAATTCATACCCCTGACTGTAGGGACCAGTGGTTTCAGCATGTCAGTGAAACCTCAAGGAAGTTATGTCTCTACCTGTAGACAATGTTATATTTATATTGTGTATAAATGTAGGTCTCTGAGTTCACTTCCAACCAGAAATTCAGATCTAGGATATTATAACACTATTTCTATTATTCAATATTTTAAAAATCTCATGAAGCCCTTTAAAACAAACAAGAAACAGACAAGGCAACCAAAGAAAAAACAACCCCCAAACCCCCTGTTTACAATACCCTAAAATCATTCTAAATATTTTATGTCATACATTTACATCTCACAATATGGGGAAACAATATTTCAAGCCCAAATATATTTACTAGACCTATAACAAGAAAATTAATATCTCTAATTGTTCACAGACAAAACCAAAATGTCCAAATGGATGCAAATTTAATGGGTGTGGAAATACCATGCCTTCATTAATCTGCTCTGTTCAACAGATCAACTTGTATCTTATGAGAGCAGTATTTACCTGGTTGTGCAATCTTTTAGATAGGGCATCATCTTTGTGCATTGGTATCAGTAACTTTTAGTTTAAAACTAATATAAGCATTTGTAACTATCCAAGAAAAAAGGTGTTACAAAAGCAGACAATCCAGAGTTCAGGTTAAGTGCCACAGAAAACACATCATGTTAACACAGAGTACTATACAATAGAGACATCTAGAACTTCAGATTTTCTTTTAAAACTTCTGTGTTCCAGCAACCATATAAACGTACTTAGTGCATAACAGTGCTTGTAGGTCTGTATTGGACGATTATTTTTTAAGAGCATGTAAAGGTTTTTTGGTTTCAATTTTGTTTTTGCTGCCTTTTAAAATTTGTTATTATTTTTACTTTTGCTTTATTCCTCTGCAATATCTTTAAGAATGAAATTAATGATAATTTTAAGTGTGAAGTCAAGTAATAAAATTCCACCATGGGGTAAATTTTGTTCATTGAGGTAAAATAATTGTATCTTTTAATATCAGGAAATAATTTAGCCAATGCTGAGTGGAATTTTTAAGTCTCAGTTATCCAGATCCTTTCATTTAAAGCCCCCCCCGCCCCGAACTCTTTTCCTCCTGCCACTACAAATCATTAGGTGTGAGGCTGTTTTGTGAAAAACATGATTCAGATTCCCCCAGTCTCACCTGAATTAATTTTGACTGATCAGTCTGAAAAATAAAAGTAGGCAAAGAGTATTTTATCGCTTCGTGGTGTGACATGATGTGTCAAATTAAAAATAATAGCAAAAAATATTTGGACTTGTCAGCATCTTCTTTGTTGAGGTTCATTTAAATTATTTTTAACAACTTGGCCCAACTCTAATTATCTCTACGCTTGAGTAAAAATAATGGCAAAATCACAGATCTTCAATGCAAGATGAATTATATGTGGATTATTTCTCAGGAGCTGAAGTATAATTCTTTCCTTGTGCAATGGAAGCAAAAAGAAGCATGGAAGTACCATGAAGAACATTTAATCTGAATGATTATATTTTCATTAACTGTGTTATAATGGGCCATTAAAGCTAAGGAAACCAAAAAGGAATTTGTTCCCTATACCACATCTGAATGGTACACATTTGCTTTTTTATTAAAGAACTAATTTTTTTTTTTTTTCCTGGTAGATATTCAGTAAAAAATAACATTGTATGTTCATTTGTCAAGAGAAGTGAGATTTTCTTGTGTGTTTAACTAGACAGCAAAGAGGTCTCATACATAGTTAGATTCTAAAATTATGTACTATCTTATCAAAGTCAGAGCACAAAAAAAAAAAAACAAAAAACAAACCCACAACCCAACAAATGAAAAATCAAACAAAAAAAAAAAAAAAACCAAAAAAACAAAAAAAAAAAAAAAACAAACAAA
>VWZY01000353.1:832-42098 GCA_013399075.1 Chloroceryle aenea | reverse complement strand
CACAAAAAACTCCCAAACACCAAGAGTTAAATTCTGTTCCTTTAAATGACTTAACATGATCATTAAATGAATTAAAAATCTTTTGTCATCCTCTGATTCAGACCTGTTCCAGAGCTGAAAAAGTTTATAATTTGGCCAGTGGTACCTGGCTCTATTTATTGACTTATATATGCCTAGATACTTTTTCCTTCATTTTTAGCTATTTACTAGCACTTGTATATTTGCATGCTTCCCAAATGAATGTCTTACAATGGAACACTTAATCTCTCACAAATTAGAATTTTCAGGTGAAGGTATTTTGATAAAAAACTTCCAAAGAACCCTCAGGTTTATTATTTTGCAGCAAGTATATCCTATCTTGCTGTTGTAAATTGATGGCTAACCATTTTCTGTTTCACACATAAGTTGCGAGGAATCTGGCAGATGATCCCAAACACCTGTATTAGTTAAATGCCACTGAAATTCATTAACCAGAGAATTTTTCTGGCAAGGGTATGTGTATTACAGCAGTGTTTAATCACAGACTTTAACAGATGCTTCAGAATGCTGAAATCTGCAGCTTTTCTTTTTTAATGACTGTGCTTTTCAGCAGCCAAAATAAGGGACTAGCCATCATCATCTCTATGCCTGCATCTGAAGATTCTCCTGAACATAAATTTTCTGCTCTTTCCTCCCTTCAGTGTTGATTTCTATTGCTGTCTTTTTCCTCTCACCTCTCTTCAGTCTTCTTCATTTTACTTCTCATCTATTAAGAGCCTGACTTAGCAAAGCAGTTGGTGAAAGATAGCTGGGACACATTTGACACACTAAAAGCTGTACTATATTCAGTGGGTTTTTTTTTCTAACAACTTAACTACAGGAAGGAGAGAAACTGACTGTTGTGGGGTTTTTTTTCCTCTTTGTTATTTCTGTTTTATTTTATGTTATTACTTCTTTCTTTGCCCATCTATGTATAGCATGTGATTATTAATACTCAGTTTGTTGATCCTAAAAGAAACTGGCTAAACCATGGCTAAGAACTTGGAGGAAATACCTGAAGCAGAATTTCATATATTTTTTTCACATTTTCAATATAATTCTCCATTAGAATTTAGAAATCATACTTCTTAGGGTTTTTTCCCCCCTCATTCATAGAGAGGCCTTATCACTAATGACATTATAACAGAGATCTTTACAATAACATATTTTCATCTTCCAGTTTAGTTATTTTCTACATGGGTATTTCCTGTTGTCTCTTATGTCACTGTATTTGTAATTAATGTTAAGAGAAAGTTCTTGCTTGGTAATGTGCATCTAGTGTAAGAATATCTTATAGCAGAAACCCCAACTGAAATTACTGTCAGTAATGGGGGGAGGGAAAACTGCTAAAATATCTTTAAAATATGCCTTACTTATCCTAGCACTCTAGCAGATTTTATTCTCTAAGCAGCAAGGAAAATTTTCTCCCTTTTTCACGTGTCTAGTAAGAATTATAGCAGCCTTTGTAGAATTGTACTATTCCACTAACCTCATCCAGCATAAGACTTCGCTTCTTTGCCAAGAGGTGGTGACTCTGGAGACAGGAGTCAAGTGAAAACAAACAGTAACAACTAATATACCATCCTGGGAGACAAAGTAGATATTCATTGATTAGAAGTACAGGTCTGATTCTTGTAGATCTGTGTGCTGTGTGATAAACAAAACCAGACAGTATTTTCAAATTGTAGCATTAAGGGTGTGTGTGTGATGTTTGCCTGACAGAGGCCAAGGGCTTTCACCAAGCAGCTGTGCAAAGTCAAAAAGCAGGTTTAAGGGTTCTTCCTCAAGGTCTGGCTAAGGGCTTGCACTGAGGCAGACCTTGAGGTGTCTATTTCAGGCCCAGCTAAGGCCTCTCACAAAGATAGTAGTTACCTGTTTCAGAGCTTGGGACTTTTATGCTGAGACACTTTAAAAGTTAAAACAAATAGGCTTGATTTATTAAAGCGACAGGTTCAGAATTGCTGTTGATAAATGCACTAATTGCAAAAAGAATAATTGAGTTTGAGTTAGTAATTCCCAGGTAACATCCTACAAAGTCAGAGGTGCAGGCCTGAGTAATAGCACTAGGAGATAACATTGTTAGGAAAAGGCATACCGTATATTGAAGGCACAATTCTTACCAGGAAGGTGTCCCTGTCTAGGGTGGAGGAAGACATGCACAGCCAGTTGACTCTCTGCACTAGACTTTCTTTCTTCTTCCTCCCAGACTTGTATTCCTTTTGTGGTTTTTATGCTTTAGTTCCACCTCTTTCTGCCTTCTAGGTGACATTTAGTATGATTTGGGTGAAGAATTGAGTAAGATAGTCATGTATGTTTAGCATATACTCCATTAGGCTCATTACCATACTTAGGGATGTAAACTTCAATATTAATTTTGAGATTAATTAGGCAAAGGTCTTTGCTTGGACACTCTGGCCTTCAAGATTTATTTAAGAGTTGTTTGCTTCTGTTGGTTTAGCCAAAGCAGGACTATCTTACCTTCACAATACTCCCTTCTCCTGCCCCTCCAGTTAGGAGGGCCATCCCTAAAACCTCTACCTTGGACTTCCAGAGGGCTGACTTCAGTCTAGTTCTGGTTCAGAGAGTCCGTAAGAGAAACAACTCTCAAAAGCAAATGGTCCTGGGATGGCTGGGCTTACTTTAAGAATGAAAATCTGAAGGCGCAGGAGCAGGCTGTCCCTACACGCTGAAAAGTGAGCTGGTGGGGTAGAGAACCAGCCTGGTTGAGCAGAGAGCTTTTGAAGGAATTCAGGGGGGGGGAAATAAAAACCCAGGAAGCATTTAGGGACATTGGAAGGTCATTTGGAAAGAGAATTAGAGATGCAAAATCTTAGCTGGAACTTAATCTGGACATNTCATATTTAGTATAAAGATGAGGGTCTTATCCGTCTTGGCCTACTTTGCCAGATTTATTTGGCTTGGCTTGGGTCCTCTTCTGGTTTTCTCCTCAGCATCTGAGGAGGACTCTGTCCATTCCACCTTCAATCCTAATCTGTGTGTTCCTGAATTCAGTACCAGAATCCAGCTCCTGTCTGCTGCTAGGCCCAGTCTGGGAATCTCCCAGTGCCTGCTCTATAGCATCAGCGGTGATGGTGAAGTGCCATCAGAGGGGATTGGGTTCAATACTGGTTTTGTATATAAATATATATTCCATTTTTATTATTATAACGTTAATTTTCATTAAAGCTCTTCTAGTTTCCTTTTCTAACTGCTAAGCCTCTCTCCCTTATTCCCTTTCTCTTCCCCTTTGGGGAGGGAGGGAGATTAACAGAAAGTATTGAACGGGTGGGGTAAGGTGAAGCCTGCACATTTTTATGAAGGATCTGGGGAGAGAAACATTTTTGATTGTATTTTTCTGCCATGCTTGCATAACAGGATTCTGACACTTGACTGTAGCCTCCAGAAAAACCTTCTATATAAAATTACAACAACAATAAAAAGTATAGAAGAAGCAGCAGATACTTTGTTTTTTTTCCACCCTATACTCAGGAAAAAGTGCTCTATCCTTTCATTCATATTATGTACGAAAGACTGGTGTTCATCAGCATTGACACTTGGTGATATGGCAGGTGGAGCAGATGGTTGTGCCCTGGCTAAAGCAATCAGTCTTGGATTTCATCTTTTTTGACAAACATTTTTCTCGTCTTAAAAGAGGTATTTTTCTTGGATTGTTTATTCATTCTCATTAAAATAGCTATTTAAACCCACTGTTCATATACTCACTGTTCACTGTTCACACTAACTTATTACAATAGGATTCTTTTTAAGACATGCTTCAAGGATGACATTAGGAGAATTTCTAAGTCAGTAAGTTGTCTCTGTGTCGTGGTTTTTAGGACACTCTGTTAGAGTTTTTATTGTCAGCTAAGAGAGATTATGCACCAGCAGACCCAGATGCTTTGTGCTCCTCTTCATTCTTCATCTTCACTGAGTTCTGATGCTGAAGTCAGAGAATGTAATTTTTTGGTGTGAGTCAGTAAGCATCATATAATAATTTGAGGTATTATGGTTAAAATAGCTCTTTACCTTTACTTTAAAAAATGAATCAAACCAAACCAGACCAAACAGAAAAACCCACTCCCATCCCCTCCAAACCCTAAAACATATCTGCAAGCCTTAGAATTAAAGGTTAGTTAAGTAATTTCCATTAACTGTTCCTACATCTTAAGTTAGCCACTAGCAACTCTCTGCTCTTCAATACCCCTAGTACATAAGGAAGGGTGTTCATACAAATCCTGTCTTCTAGACACAGGTAAGTCAAACTTTCATTACATTTTGACAGCTCTTCATTACAGCAGATGTATTTCAGTGGTGTTTTGTTTGTGAATGATAGGGCTTAAGGTAAAAGCTAGATGTGGCAAAAAAAGGGTACACCACAGAATAAAAGCAAAATGACTAACCAAGCAATGACTAGAGATCCCTCTACATGGGATAGAATCAACTTTCTTTCCTTTTTTTCTGTGTGAAACTTTCTTTTCACCAGGGAAGTAGACCAAAAAAATGGCTGTCACAAAAGAGAAATTGAAGACTCAGGGCAGAGAATAAGATAAAAGGAAGCTGTATGTGTGTTGAGCAGGAAACAAAAAACTCTAATAGATGAACAGAACCCATAGAAAATTAGCCAAGCTAATGGTCAAGTTATATGTAGGAGAGAAGGTAGAAGTGAAATCAGAGAGCAAAAATGTTGCTTAGATGATCAAAAGATGTATTTTTATACAGGGAGTGATTAAAATGAGGAAACCAGTGTGGATTAGAATAGAGGTGATAATTAGAACAGGCTGTTCATTTTTTCCATTAACTCACATACCAGAGCTGTCCTGATTTGCAAGTTTATGAATTTCTAGACTTTTAACCCATATTCCTCACATTTCATCTAGAAGCCATTAGTGAACTCCACAGGTAGAAGTGCTTTGTGCCTGCTATATGACATTGCTTTTACATGTTTGAAAAGGATCCAGCTTTTCATCACTTTTGGTTCATGGCATCACTGAGTTATATATCTAACACAAAGGTGCATTTATCTAAACAATGAAAAGCTAATTCCTGCTGACAATGAAATTAGCATTCATTTACTGAGGCTGAAGAAGCTATAATAGGTTTCCCTGGTGAAAACAAATAAAGAATTCTTTAAAGAAATTGTTTTCACTCTTTGTTGTATCACAAAACCACATGACTCTGTATAATACTTTCAGGGTGGGTTTTAGGGGTGGTGGACTAAGTAACATAGAGAGTTGTGGAAAGAATGATACAGTTTCATATTGTTCTACTTTGTTCTAGATAGGTTGGATAAATAGTTACAGTGGGAAAAAAGAGGAAGAAAAGGAAACAGACTTAAATATTTTACTATTAATGCTGTAAAGATATAATATATTTCAACATTCATCCTTTTTTAAAACTATTGAAAACTTCAAGTGACTGACTGGAGTTTCAATTGGTCTTCAATCAGTCATTGTACTAAAAACCATATAAATTTGTGGAGAAGTGAAAAAAAAATTAAACAGAGCAGCAAATAAATGCAAACAGTATTTCTTTTTAATTTTGTTTCTTTTAATTTACTAACCAAATCAATAATTAATAATGTCCTGAATATGTGGACTATTAAGGATGTTAGGAAGGGATGTTAGGTTGCACTCTCCAGGTTCCCCTGTCCATGCCCCACTGACAGGAAAGTCACGCCAGGCCCTTCCTGACAACAGGAACAGGTCAGATAAAAGCAGAAAAAAATACCAAAATTATGGTGGTCGCCCACATAAATGAGGATTAACTATTTACAAGTACCCCTTAATGACACTGATTACATCATATGCTTCACTTTATGATTTCTTTTCTGCTGCTTTCCCCTCCTAGGTTCTTCTCAAGTTATGACCATTTGCCCCTTCTCAAATAAAAAACCTGCTCCTGGTTGTTCTTAACCCTCTGACCTCAACCTGCTGTCATGATACTCTTCTTTTGGTATTTATGATAGAATTACCATGGTAATTTCTCTTCAGTCAGTGATCCACAAAGTCACTGTTCTATTTTTTTTTAATCTACAAGGTATTTTTCACACCATTGTCTTGTTAGTGTAGTCATAAATGAGAGTTAACTATTTGCTTACACTTTACTTTCCCTTTGTTTTAAGGAACATTCAGCAGTTTCTCATGTTGCTGTCTTGTTAATATAACTATATATTTGGACTAAGTCATTTGTCTGCAAAGCTCAGCAACATCAGCTTCTATTTCCAAATATATACCTTAACTCTTGGAACAGAAAAGACCTGTATTGGTCCTTTCCAAGGTATAAGATTCATTAAAAGTAATTTTACTAATTAGAAAGAGGACCACAAGCTTGATCAGTTGATCTGTTACATTGAATGTGAAATGGCCTGAACTTGCACAAGCAGAGGAAGAATTTTTTCACTGAAAGGGTTGTCAAGCCTTAGAAAAGGCTGCCCAGGGACGTGATTGAATCACAGCCCTGGCCGTGTTTAAAAGTCATGCAGTTATGGTTCTTAGCGACATGTGGATTTGATGGGGGGACTGTTTGTTGGACAACAAATCGGTTGGATGGTCACATCCAGATGGTAGTGGGCAATAGTCCAGACGGAGATGAGTGACAAGTTATGTCCCTCAAGGGTCTGTACTGAGTCCAGTGATGTTCAATATCTTCATCAATGACCTAGACAGTAGAATCAACATGACCCTTAGCAAGTTTGCAGATGATGTCAAGCTGAAGGGTACATCTGACACACCAGAGGGACAGAATGACACCAGAGGGACCTGGATAGGCTTGAGAAGTGTGTCTGTGTGACCCTTACTGGGCTCAACAAGACCGAGGGTGAGGTCCTGCACCTGGGTCATGACAACCCTCACTATTAATACAGGCTGGGAGATAAAGGGACTGGGAGCAGCCATGAAGAGAAGGCTTTGACGGTACTGGTGGATGAAAAACTGGACATGAATCAGCTATGTGGGCTCTCAGCACAGAATGCCAGCCATATCCTGGGCTGCTTCAAAAGAAGCATTCCAGCAGGCATAGGGAGGTGATTCTGCTGCTGTACTGCGCTCTGGTGAGGTCTTACCTGGAATATTGTATGCAGTTCAGGAGCCCTCAGCAAAGGAAGGACATGAGCCTGTTGGAATGTGTCCAGAGGAGGACCACCAAAATGATCAGAGGGCTGGAACACCTCTCCTCTGAAGTAAGGCTGCGAGAGTTGGGGATGTTCATCCTGGAGAAGAGAAAGTTCTAGGGAGACCTTATTGCAGCCTTTCAGTACTTAAAGGGTGTCTATAGGAAAGATGAGGACAGTCTTTTTAGCAGGACCTGTTGCAACTGGACAAGTAGTAATGGTTTTTAACTCAAAGAGGGTAGGTTTAGACTAGATATAGATAGACTAGAAAAGGAAGATATCTTTTTCCAATGAGGGTGGTGAAACCCTGGAACAGGTTGTTGCTTAGAAAGGTGGTAGATGCCCCATCCTTGGAAACATTCCAGGTCTGGATGTTTGAGGCTCTGAGCAACTTAATCTAGTTCAAGATGTCCCTGTTTCATGCAGGCAGATTGGACTAGATGACCTTTAAGGTCCCTTCCAACCCAAACCATTCTATGTTTCTATGATTCTATATATTAACAAAAGGGAAGGGGAAGGTAAGAGGTTTCATAAACTTGTAATAAACACACATTGATAAAAATCTTAAAAATTTGCTTTTATTTCACATGGTTTTCAAAGTAATGCAATAAGTCTGGAAAACACATTTTCTACACACCAAAACTCCACAGTGCTGAATACGTAACATAAAGATGGTGTCTTTCATGGCTTTATAAATTTCCATATAAATCTACTGTGAAAGAGTGAAACGGTAGCTTGTAATTAAAATCTAGCTTTGTTCCAGAATGCACCTAGTAGAGCAAGCAGTAAATTGGAAGGAAATGTAATTAAAAATATTTAAACAAAAGGACACTGAGTGTTTGAACTCCTTCTGGGAAAACCTTTTCAAGATATTTAGCCTTAGAAAAGTGTCTTCTTCATAATGTTAAAAAAAAAAACCAAACCAAAAAATCCCAAAAAATCCCAAATAAACAAAAAAAGAAAGAACAGAATTTTTAATGATTCTGGAAAAATTTTGATTTTTCTTCCCAAAAATTTTAAGATTACCATGAAACTACACTTCCAGCCTCTACCATTTTGAGACTCTGTAATTCCTTGAGTGCGAGTGATTGACACCTAGAGAGAGGCATGCTGATTCCAGTACCTCTTAGGTTCTCAGTACTGGACTTCCTGTTTGCCTGAAATGAAAGACAAAAGTTGTTCCCTCTGCTTGCCTTCCTTTACATGACAAGCCCCAGAAAACAACTTTTCTCTTGCTTTTATCACAGCAAGCTGCCAGACTCCAGTCACTACAGGAGCTATGCCATCCACCTGCTTAATTCAGCAATCATGCTAGTTATTGCATCCCAGGTCTAAGAACTGATAAGCAGTTCAGACCATACATTATCTTCAGATGACAAAATCTTTTGCCCTTCGTGCCCATAGCGAAGAGTTCTGCAATAGCTACATTAGACATTGTGCATAGGACTTCACTTTGTCCAGATTTAACTGTCTAAAATAAGGTGACTAATCCATATCATCATCTAGGCACCTAAAGAAGGTGATTCACCCCGTCTGACAATACATGTCCAAGATAGCAAGGATAAATTGTCAGTTGTGGTGCTTTTCTCTCTCTACTGACAGCTACGGATGCCTGACTTCCCTAAAATAGGTACCTAATTTTAGATGGAGCTAATAAAGCAACCCACTCCCACAGCAGAAATTATAATTTATGTCATAAAATTCTTGGAGTCTTGGATTTTAAAATTGACCAATTTATTAGATATTATATTTTATTTTCTGTTTGTTTTTTAACAGGTCATTGGTAGTATCCACTAGTCACACTGGTGAGCACAGCCATTTAGAAACAGCTAGGATTTTTGAGCTGGCAAACCTATGGGTTCTAGCATTAGGCCAAGGACTTCCTTGAGGTCAAAAAAGCTGACATTTACAAAAATACAAAAGCAGAAACTTAGAATAAAACTACCAAACTCACCTGATTTAGAAATCTGACATTAAAATGTGAATAACTGGAACATAATTGTACTGCTGAGACTAATCTTCTGTTTGCATATTTGATTATTTCAATTATACTAGGTACCCATTCAATTAGTAAATAAGTTATCTCATTATGAAGCTGTACCAACAAAATAAACTGTACAAATACTGGAGTTAAAACTCTTGGAGACCTTGAAGCTTTTAGCCTGAATTCTTCTTTATATGCCTGGAATTCAAAAAGTTGACTCTGTAGCATATTATTAGGTAACTAAGTTAGTTAATAGGTAACTAAGAATATGCAAAAAAAAAAAATTAAAAAAAATCTTAGCCTGTGGAAGGCGAGCAGATTAATAATAAAAGGTTTTTAAGATCATAGAGTCCAACCCTTAACCTGAAGACAAAAATGTGGAAAAAAGTGAACAATAAATTAGCAGTATTACTGATGAAACGTAGGCCTATAGTGTAACTTTAACGTAGGCAGAGCTCAACTTTGAGTTCATGATTTTGGAAATAGTTCTGAAGAGTTAGAAAAGTTCCCAGGAAACAGACATAACAGAATCAGTCCAGGCCTATAAAAGCCTTCCGGGATACATTGCCTCTGGTCACTCTCACTGTATTATTTTTCAGGTGTCTTCAGCAGTGCTTTACAGCCTGCATACCCTGCAGCCTACACTGCAGTCTGGTTTTTTTGCATGAACTGCATGCAGCAAAATGTATACTGTATATCATGTAGGTGTATGATGCTGCAATTAAACATAGGTACTGGAACTTAAGTTTAAAAAAGGCAAACATGGGCATGAGAAGAGAACTTATCCCTTCTGAACTGGGATTGGAAACATACCACCCTGTAACTTCCCTGGTTTCTTCAAGCCCTCCAAAACAGGTGTTGAACTCTTCAGGGCTCATACCTCAGTCTCCACTTGTACATGTAATGAAATGTGTCCTGTTCCAGAATCAAAAATGCCAGGAACTTTTAGCCAAAAGATCTACCTGTGATGGGCCCAAAGGCATACAGGGTGTCACGATCCATTATTCAGATAGATGGCCATTTTTTATGATATTGCCAGGACAAAACAAAGGTAACATGATATCAGGTGCACAAACAGGCACTGGGGCTGGTGTGTGAGATCAGGCAGAAGCCTCTTGCTTTCTAACACTCCTCACTGCAGTGGGAGGCTGGGTGCAGCTGCATTTTGCCTTCCCTCCCCTGGTCTAAGCCGCACAGCAGCTGCATCCCTTTGTTGTCCAGCAGGGCCTGTGAAAAGGTTTCAAGGTGATCCCAAATGGTGAAATTAAAATGCAAACGAGGTCAGATGTCACATACACAACAAACTTTTATTAGAGTAACACAACAAAGTCCCTAGAGTGGATAGGTTGGGGAAGAAAACAGAGACAGAAAAGAAAGGAGAAAGCAGAAATGCAGAGGACAGCAAGCGACAGGATAGTTACCACCACAATCCAGCGATGTCGTCAGTGGGGAAGTGCTTCTTCACACCCATAGTGTCCCAGTTTTTTATACAGTTCTTGCCCACTACAGCCCCACTTTCCTCCCTCTACAGGTCAAGAAACTCCTATCTTCTCCATGCTCCACCGAGATGGGGGTGGGGGGGTGATATGGTGCCAGGGCTATGTCCTGCGGATAGTTGCAAAAGAGGAGGTTGAGACAATTGATGCTACGGGAGTAGTTTATTGCAGGGGAGGTTCGGTCCTAGGAGGCGGCTTGAGACTGGCACTCTTTATCTTTTCCTGCTACATTGGTGCTTTTCAAGGCCTGATTACCACTGGACATTCTGCTGCCAGCATCAGCTGTAGAACTCCTTTGTTTCCAGTCTCAGCATGTCCCACACTAAACTCCCCAGTTCTCAGGTCAGGGGGCAGGGGGGGGAGTGTGTAAAATGTTTTGGTGGGTTGCTGAGACATCTCTTTAGTCCATCCACAAATCTTGTTTAACTCTTAGATGTCTCAAGACAGACAACAGATATCCTGAGTGCCTAAGTACATCACTTATCTCTTGGATTGTTTGAGACAAGCACTAGACATCCTGAATGTCACACAGGGTATCTAGCAGTTATACTTTGTCAAACAGCACCACAAATATTCCTGCACCACAAATACTCCTATTGTGAGCCACAGACTAAAACTGACTATGGAGCTGCTGTTGGCTCAGTAAACCCAAGCTCCGCAGTTACAGGCTTTTAATAAATATAGCTGTAAACCACTCAGATAAAGTATATGATACTCAAAACCATGGAGAGGTGGAGAGGTTTTGGGAGAGCGGAAATAGCTGTGGGCTGCAGACAAATTACTGGTCAAGAACAGGATTATATAACTGTAAAATTAGGTAATAAGGGTTCTTCTGAAGTCATCTGGACTTGTGTTTACATCCATAGTTTCAAGGATCTGTGCTAGGTGCTATAATTCTTTACTAGGCATTTAAAAATATTTTCGAAGTAACATAATGTTCACCTTAAGAAGATGGCATACCTGGTTCTGTGTCATCAGTTCAACTAGTGTCAGTTCCTACAGATACTTTATCTAATATATGCAAATACCACACTCCCATCATTCCTCTCATTTCATGTTGATTTTTAGTTGACCTTTTAATTACTAAAGCAATAACTGTGTCTAACAGTGGAAGACAATGTTCCCTAGAGGAAATTATTTTGATCTTTGTATCTTGCTATATTTAAATGGGGCAATTTATGTTGTTTTTATAACTAAGTTAAACTTTCCAGAATGCTTTTTAACTTTATTGCTACATCTGTGGACAAAGAATGCAACCTCCATATATACTCACCAGAAAAACAGGATTTACAACAGAAACTGAAAGATAAGAAGTGTCAAAAGAATAGTGTTTAACATGTTGCGTATTGCCATGGTGTAGCCCTGTTAGGCAGCTCAGCCCCACACCGCTGCTCTCTCACTTCCCCAACTATGGGATGGGAGAGAGAATCAAAAGGTAAAGGTAAGAAAACTCATGGATGGAGTCAAAGAAAGTATAAGAGGTAAAGCAAAAGCTGTGTGTGCAAGCAAAGCAAAATAAGGACTTGGCAGAATTGCAGACTCACAAAATGGTAGGGGTTGGAGGGGACCTCTGGAGGTCATCTAGTCCAACCCCCCAGCTAAAGTAGGTTTGACTAGATCATGTTGCACAGGAACACATCCATGTGGGTTTTGTAAGTATCCAGAGAAGGAGACTTCACAACCTCTCCAGGAAGCCTGTTCCAGTGCTCCATCACCCTCAAAGTAAAGAGGGTTTCACTTTATGTTAAGGTGAAACTTCCTGTGTTGCAGTTTATACCCATTGCCCCTTGTCCTATCACAGGGCACTACTGAAAAGAGACTGGCCCCATCTTCTTAACACCCACCCTTTAGACATTTATAAGCATTGATAAGACCCCCTCTCAGTCTTCTCTTCTCCAGGCTAAACTTCATTCGTTGCCATTTGTCTGCTAGTATAGGACAAAATAAGTCTTTAAATCTCATGCATCCTTATGTGCTAAAACATGGCTTCTGTGCTTATTCAAATGTTCATTGTTTTGTCCTCTGCAGAATGAAATCTAGAGTTCACTTTTCACCTTTAAAAGACTTTTTTTTTTTTTTTCTGAATAACCATATTTGGATACATCGTAAGCTTCTAAATTTGTTGCAACATCTTGCAGAAGTGATGGATTATCATTATCAGCATTACGCTGATTGAAAACATCTGGTTATGTAGCCAAACAAGTAAAAACATTTTCAATGTATAAAATATGAGCAAAAGAATAAGCTTAAAAGTTATGACTGTACCAGAAAATCAGTGTCAACGCTCTCACATGAAGCAGGTGTTTTGGACACATATAAGTCAAAACATATATGGATTTATTACAGCCATGGGCCTATGACTAAATTTTAGTGGACTAACAATTCTTATCAAGCAGCAAAGGCAAAGAACAAAGCCAATCATGTTTCTTCTCTTAATTTTTTTTTTATTGTTTTCCTTAGGGAAAATATAAAAGCATTCATAAGGCAAGGTTTCTTTTGCATTCATTAGGGACAGAATAGATATTTCTAAAGTTACACACTGAAGGCGGAAATGTAGTGCATCGACTGCTGCATTCTATTGATCTTAATATGAGTTAAATTACATTTATTTATCAAATAGGTATTCATATTATTTAAGATCAATGTCAACAACATACTGTTGTAGGAAGGACTATAGATTAACAACTTCAACACTTCAGCAAAATTGACTACCTTTCTCTTCTCAAGTGTGCTAAGGAATTTTGGCTGCTTCTCAAAGAACATATGAAAAAATATTGAATTTTGAGTACTTCACAGATTACATAATATATATGTATATCAATACATTTTAAATAACATGTTTGGAAGACATTTAATGTCCTCTCCCCTACTTTAAAAAGTTGATACTTCAAGCTTTATAAATTAAGGTCAGTTAAAATAAATAGTCAATTTGTTGTGGTTCTTGGTCCTTGGTTCTTGTTCAAAAAACAACACAAAACCAAACCAAACAAAAAGAACCAACCAACCAACCAAAAACCATGCAAACTCCCCAACCTGGAAATGAAATCTGCACTTGTAAAATGATAATAATTAATTAAATAATATAAAAGGGGAATATTAATGTGATTCAGTTATTTTATAATATATATTTTCATTCTCAGATAACATCTGAAAAAGGCAGGTTCTGTGTTGAATAAATATACATTAGCATATTGCCTGAAATATTATTGTGCTGCAGTTATCAATGCCTTAAGTCAACCATGTGTGACTCTAAACTATGTTGTAAAGCAGATAATGACTTTTAACTCAATATAACTTCATTTATGAATATTACTCAAAGAAGGAAATATAAGGGGAGAGGAATCATTTTAACTGCACATCTTTTCTGTATAAGAATCTGTACCCACTCATAAAATCTTTACATGACAGACTTATGTTACCACAATAGACAGAAAAATGGCTGTCCTCTTCAGCTTTTCACATGAATGAATCCTTAACAAAACTTTCTAATTTCACAGAACATGAGGAATTCATAACACAGAAGCATTTTGAAAGTTTCAGATCAGAACAAAGGTCATCTGAAAGCACATTCATGCTTTACATTACATTTGCAGCCATTTCTACATCTGTTGACTGTTGGGTTCCACCATGGTTGTTGATCACAGAATAAATTGAGCACTGAGACTGAAGACTATCTTTTGCTGCCATGTAGGAACAAAGTCCTTATGCCTGATGTTTACTGTTACCACATTATAAAAAGAGAATTGACTATAAAGTCTGACGAAAGACAAAGTATACGCCGCCAGTATTTTAAAATTCTTTAGCAGTAAGAGAATCAATAAAGTGTAAATACAATGTCACCTTTTGAAGCTAACAGACCTATTAAGGATATGCCATTGAAACTAAATAAATAAAAAAAAATACAAACCAACAAACAACTAAAAAACAACAGCAGTTTTAAAATAATTTTTGTTACTCTCTTGGGGAAATATTTTTTTGCTATTATGCTAATGAATTTTTTAATATATGTCTCAATAAGGCTATGAAGAAAATAGTTTAGACCTGACAAAACCATCTATTCCCTGTCAGCTGGGACATACTCCAGCTTTTAGCTTACACATCAGCCTAGACAAACCTCTCCCCAGACATTCAGAATTAACCTATAATCATACCTTTCTTGTCAATAGGACCAAATATTTGTGACTCTACACATATCCAAGGCCATTATAGCTTATTCATATTTTGTTTTAAAGAACCTGTCTGGAAAGCTGCACTGCTAGCTCTAAAGTCTGATAAAATGAGAATTGCTAAACAGTACTTGCAGTGACATTCGAATCCAGCTCTGTATTTTGTGTGGACCAAGTCCAGGCAGACATGAATTGGAGAATCATACTGAGAAACTAATGTCAGAAAGCTCAAAAATGCAAAGCTAGTGTAAAGAGTGAGACCATTCATTTGGCTAACCGTTTCCAATCACTGATAATGTTAATTGGGAAAATGAAGCATAAAAGAGAAATAGGCCAATGCACTTTATTCCTATATGTGGGTATATGTGAGGCTGGTTAAAAGCATTTTCAAGACTTTTATCAGGCCATTCTGCTGTATTACCTCTTGGATGAAAAGGGACTCCTGGTCTGAGAAGAGAAAAGGGACACACACTTCTTCTACTGCTCTCTAGCATCTTTCATCTCAATTCTTAAAGAGTATCTTATACTAAGTTATATTTGATTAAATACACAATCTTGAATTAAGTTGTGGTCTTTGTACAGTTGATAAAACACCGTGTAGACAGCAATAATATGTCAATGAACGAAGGAAAGAACAAACCATGAGGAAAAATTCTGCTTCATTGTTCTTGTGTACTTCTAGACATCTCTTCAGATTGTAATGTCAAGGTATGTCCTTCAACTCTTTTTGTAGGCAACTGTTTGTAGGACTCTAGAGTTCACCCGAGGGGCTCTAATGTGTCCTAGTTACTCAGTTTCTAAATTTCAGTTTTGGAAGACAAGTGTTGCCTAAATATAAGGTTTTGCAGTACTTCCTTTCAAAACTCTGAAATTATCATTAAATTCTCTGATCCTTAGCACAGGTGAGAATAACAGTCTCGTTCTCGTGTCTGCTGCTGAGCTGTAACATAAACAAATATAGAAAGGCACAGGGAAAGCTCCTAAACCTACTATCACTTTTCTTTTCTCTACTTTGATCAAACCATAGAGGAATACAGTCCTTTGATGTTTAGGTGTCAGGTAATAATGACTTATGCAAGTATTTTGGTGTAGTCATTTAAATGCTGTCTGGTATGTGCTAGTGAAGGAACTGGTTCTCTAGTTCCCTAGAGTAAGCTCTATACTTTTGGATCAGTTCTCAAGCAGGAAGAATTTTATTGCTAAAAGATAAGCTAGTAGAAAAAGAGGCCACCAGAAAGATCCTTTGCTTCATCTATTACTACCATTCTGAACTACAGTGAAACATTTAGGTACAAAAAGCAGCCCGAAATGAAAAGACGCATATATTTTTGAGGATTTAAAATGCTCACAGTTGATCACTCTTTATAGACAGTGAAGTCTGTCAGAAATGTAAAGGTACACTTTCAAAGCATTGTCTGGGCCTTTGACTTTGATTCCATGGCTTTAGTGACAAATGTGAGCAAAAGTCCATTTAAAGAAACCCCCCTGGGTTCACTACAACTGTTCACCACACTGTTGCCAGACCATAGCTTCCACATTTTTAAGGGCTAGTGAATTCTGGCACTTGCTGTCAGTACTGTGATGTAGCAGCTGCTTTCTGTTGATGAAACTATGAGTCATGAGAATTAAGATCTATTCTTAACTGCTATTGTAAAGTAGCTCATTAAAAACACAATGAATTGTTAATTCCTTGAATTTAGAGTCAGGTCTTTACAAAAAGCTACTTGGCTACTTTCAGTATCACTGTGCTCAAGAGTAAAATAAGGAAATTGTGGGAGATATTTATATAGTTCTTTGAGCCATGTTGTTCAAAAGTGCTACATATTTAATTGATTTTACCATCTCCATTTAAAAATAATAGTATGCTGTATTAGCTTTGGTTGATTTGGGGTTTTTTGAGGTAGGAAGAAAAGTGATGGCCTTTCCTTTAAAGGCTGAGAGAGCTGGATCTGTTTAGCTTGGAGAAAAGGAGGCTGAGGGGGGATCTGATCAATCTGATCACTATCTAAAGGGTGGGTGTCAGAAAGATGAGGCCAGGCTCTTCTCAGTGGTGTCCAGTGACAGGACTAGGGGCAATGGCCGTAAAATGGAAAACGGGAGGTTCAGCCTCAACATGAGGAAATACTTCTTCATTGTGAGAGTAACAGACCACTGGAACAGGCTGCCCAGAGAGGTGGAGACTTTCAAAAGCTGCCTGGACTTGTTCCTGTGTGATCTATTCTAGGCAATCCTGCTCTGGCAGGGGGGTTGGACTGGATGATCTTTAGAGGATTCTGTGATTCTTTGGGAACAGAAAAAAATATTTTAGGTATATCATAAAACTAGTTAGAAAGAAAATTGAAGCAAATTGAAAATATTTTATACTTGAAAAATATTTACCAATGCATTGCTAGACAGAACTGCCGCAAGTATTATTCAGGTCATCAGTAGTCAAACTTTTCAAAATAATCATTTTTCATGTGGGCAATAGCATATTCCTTTGCTACCCGATTTTTAACTAAAGACATGCCAGAAACAAAGTGATATCACAGTCTAGGCCACTCATGACAGCCCTGTACTGACCTAGCAGTAGAAACATGTAAAGTCAGGAATTTGGATAGACTATCTCACAAAATACGTGTTCACAGAAATCACAGCACCTGAATTAGAGTCACCGTGTCCGTGAAAATTCATATGCAAAGTATATCTATATCATCATTATCTTCCTAGGAAACAATATGATAGTGCTTCAGAATATGTTCTATTGGAAAATTATATCCCTGAGTGCTGTAAATGTTCTGGTGACAGGAGAGAAAAATGTGAAAATTACATACACAGCAGACTACAAACACTGCAAAAATATATTTCTGAATTCTTGAATTGAGGAATAGCATAGCAACTGCAACCACAAGCATTTATATTAGTGGAAATTGTGCTAAAATTGTAATTCCACATGAATTACCTAGTATTTATTAATTTTTTATTTATTTTTTCCAAAAGCTGCTCTTAATTTAAAATCTTTTTAATTCACTTTTTTTTTTTTTTCATTTACAGAAATAAATATTAAGTAAGTTTTAATATTCAGACTGAATATTTCTTTCCATGCTCATAGGTAAAATCACGGACACTTCAGGATACAGAGACTGAAGCTTCATTCTGGGACTTGGCTGCTTTAGAGTTACAGGTAAAACCAAACCATTATTACCACCTACCCCTTCCTAATAAAAAAGCATACACAGTAGGCTTTGAATGCTTCACAATGTTTAATATTACTGATCAAGTAGATTATTTAAGTTAATGGATTTTTTTCCCATTCAGTTTGTATGAAAATAAAATTTTTTTTTTTTTTTTTTTCTGAGAACAGATAGATGCACAAAAGATCTTCGGTATTTTTCAAAAGCTTTAGAGAAATAAAATCACATTTCAAATATTTAAAATTTCTCACTCAAGCTATCACCAAAGTACATTAAGACATTAAATTATGTAATCATTTGAATTTCTACTGGTGAGAATATATAATTTCCAATTAGCCAATATTCAATTAGTCCATGCAACTGAACTGACATTGTTAAAGATATTAAAGATTGAAAGATTAAAGGTAGATATAGAAAGACAATTTAGAATGATAAAAAAGTAGAAAAGAAATGTATCCTGAGAAAACAACTTTAGCCAGATCCTCACCCACTATGTGCATTCCAGCAATATCATCTTCTCTTGTGGTCTGTATTGGAAATCTGAGTGCTTAACTTGAACATGTGGAGCACTGGGAGTTTCATGCTCACAAAACTAAGCCACATTTAGATATGTTTGAAATGATAAATGTGGAAGTGCTCCTCAGGACATAAACCCAGGTATGCAGGAACAGGCTGCCCAGAGGGTTTGTGGAGTCTCCCTCTCTGGATGTGTTCAAGACCCGTCTGGATGTGTTCCTGTGTGACCTAGTGTAGGTTATCCTGCTCTGGCAGGGGGGTTGGACTGGATGATCTTTCGAGGTCCCTTCCAGCCCTTAACATTCTATGATTCTATGATTCTATAACATGTTCAAGAAAGATGCTTTTATCACAAAAATCTTGATGTTGTATGTGAACTTTAGCAGCTTCAGCAAACACTCCTTAAGAGCACAGAAAGAGATGCTTGTTGTGTAACAGAAAAACTCACACTTCACACAGTAAGGAAATTAGGCAGAATTTTCACATATATGTACCACCAAGATCTCCAGTTTACTCTGTTTATTTGTAAACGATTGCATTAGGATATTTGAGATGAAAGACTGTATTTTCCTATATATTTAGGCAATGTGATGCTGTCTATATGCCTTTGTCCCAGTCTAGCAGAGTAGTCCACAGTTAGCAGCAATTTAAAGGAATTTATTTACCTGCCAGACAGAACTCCTACTCTCTTTACTACTACCTACAGCTGAGATGCACACCAGTTATTTGGATTGATGGTACCATCTCTGCCCCAGCAGGACTAAAGATGCTACATTAGTCTCTGGAATTGAGCTTAGTTGAGATTCCTAAAATAGCCAAATATAACTGGAATGAATGCTCTGTCCTCTACCCCTTTCTTGGTGGCATTTACAAAAGCACCTAAGATAGATAGCTCAAGGAAGTTTTAAAAGAAATTAAAATTCCTAAATCACCATGGTTGTTTTCAAAAATGCTCTTGACAGCACTTGCATTTTTTTGGTGTCTGAACACTTTTTAAAATCTGAATTTGTGAGACTTCTCAAGAACACAAAGGTGAGAAATCAGACTGAAACACGGCAGTTTTTCTGTTTCAGTACCATCCTTGCAATGTTTGTATCCTTTCAATCTTGTATTTATTTAAGATGGAGATATTTATTGTAGAAAAAAATCAATAGAGAAAATACATATGGATTGTGCAGGGAAATGTGTCCTTAATAATAATAAAACAAGTTATATTTTAAACCAACTTTTAAAAAATACGGTATTGGAACAAAACACATTCTAAGTTTAAATCATCCAAGCTTTCCAGATTTCATTTTTTTAATGGACCAAATAAGGGTCAAAAAAAATTAAAATAGTTTCACAACTGTGAAGTTTCCTACGTTTGACATAAATTATGTATAAAGGTCAATTTAAAAAATATGACTGATGCTGAACATATAATTCAATACTGCTGAATTATTCTTATGTGCAAGTAGTAGATCAGTTAAACATGTGAATCAAATCACATTTCTCCAATATTTTTTAAAATTCTTATTTTGAGTCTCACACTCCATATTATGCTGATTAGAATTTTTGGCCAGCTTTTCATATATGAAAACTATCTAACTGATATAATATCTCAAGATATTATTTAAAAACTATCTGTGCTTTTGAGCTAGGAAGTGACCAAAAATGATATTTAAGTAATATATATATTTATGATTTGAGAGAGATGCAAAATAAATAAATATAATCAACATGAAAAAAAAAGAACATTGTTTAAACCCCTGGAAGATTGGGTGCTAGGGTTTTGCTAATATAATTAGTGACCTGGGATGGTCTTTTTTCTTTGCCATGGGGTTTCCCCCTCCAGTAAAGTAAACAAATACTAACTAGAGTTGGTAGATCTCCTCCGAGGGAACACTTCTCAAGATTCTCTGTATTTTATCTCAGATTTGCAAGGAGTTTTCTGTGCAAACTTTAAAGACAATACTTGTACTTTGACTCAGTGTTATTTTGTTTTTCTGTTAGGTCTTCTGCTATAAACATGGAGAAAGTTATCTTTACCATATCATCTCATTCATTCCATTAAAAAGGGAGTCACCCAAGCCCAAAAGTTCTCCACTTGTCCCTCATATGGAGCACACCAGGCAGTATTTAACAACATAGAACTAAATCTATGTACCTGATAGTTTACAATTGGAAGCTTGGCCTTATAGTGATTTGTGGGTAGGGTGGGAGTCAGAAAGTGTCAGGTTCTAGTATGACTGGAGAATAAGAAAATATCATTAGGGAAGACAACCAGAGATACTCCTAAGGTAATAGCAGTAATTTAGTGCTTGGCATTAAGACAGAAAGGACTAAGAAGCAAGAAAAGCAATGCTTGGTAAGTAAGAACCACATGAATTGACTAAGAATCACAGGCACCACCAAATTATTTTACACAAAGCTAGAAAATAAGTGCAACATGACTAACAATATTTTGTCATTACATCTAAAAGACAAGTTTCTTTATAAAATTTATCTGCATATTTATACTTTTATGAGTATGGGAGTCTTGGTGTGATGTGTTATGACATGCCTATGCATTACTAGACATTATGTCATTGCCTGTTTAATGTATTTATTAGATTATTCCCTGCATGGCTTTATATGTTCAATTTATGTATTTTCTTTTACTTGCAAAGAAATGAAATATCCTCATAGGCAATACAGATAATTCAATTTCTATTCTGGAATCAATACAAGCTTTAAATGTTCAAGCATAATTCCCCAAATAGTATAGATTGTTTAGCTCTTTCCTGAATCAAACAGCTTCATAGAATAGCTCCTTTGATTCCAGTGTGCTAAGCATATAAACAAATATAAATATCTAATGCTGTTCCAGAAACATAGAAGGAAATAAAATTATATAATTTCCTCTTAAAACAACAACAGTTTCTTTTCACTTCACCATCATCTGCTGTATTCTCTACTACTAATATTCATCCACAAAAATTGTTCAGTGGATTTAATTAGGGATCCTAGCTTTACTTAAAGTTAGTGGCAAGCGTTGCCTAGTCGGATAATTATTTAACAAGAAAGAATTTGAATATCATAGGAGAATGTCATTCACAATTAATTTAGTTGTCCCTGCATAAAGCTCTTCCCATAATACAGGTGAAAGAAATTCACTTCATTGTCATAGATCAGCCCAGGAGCATCCTAGACAGGTAACTGTTAATCTGATTGAATGTGGAAGTTTACAAGAAGATGGCAAAGGCAAATAACAGAGGGAGTAATAACCCAGAGTGGATGACATTCAAAATGAATAAATTTAGAAAACCTGCAGAGAAAACAAGCACAAGAATAGATCAAAGTCACAGATCAAATGAGAGCATTTTTTTTCTTTTCTACATATAAAGCCAGTGTGTCTTTGGTGAAACCTTACTGCTAATGTATACAACTATGTTTCTTCAGCTGCTGCATATAGATGTCTCAGGGTAAATCACAGACTTCTGTAGGTTTTATATTTTTCTATCTGTTTCTTGCTATCTGTGTTGCACTCACCTTGCTTTAGTTATATGACAAAAAGTCACGAAAATCCACTGAACACTGTAAAGACATCCTGTCTCAGGTTACCATATTTTCATCCTTGAGCATATATGTAGGGTTCAAATTACATTCATTCATTCCTTGAATTATCTAAAATGGTTAGTTTTGTTCTGTTTTTTTTTTTTTTTCTTAATGAAAGGCACATATTAACACAAAATCAGGCTCCTGAAGGACTTTGCATGTCAATAAATGCCTGTAAAAGAGCAGAAATCAGTCTGTCCGATTACCCTAACTTCTAAGACAGACGATTCAACAGTAAAATCTATTGTCTACCAGATAAAAATTAGTAGTTCTCTTCATTTTCAGAATTCAATATATTCTTCAGTTCAGAATTCTTACAGTTTTTGCTTCTGAAATATCACAATAAACCATATATAACAGCTAAATCAAAATTATCTGTAGACAGAGAGGTGTAATGAAAAAAATATATGGCAGTAAAAATAAAAATAACAGGCTAAGCATTAGAAAAGGCACTTTTCAAAGAAACTGTGCAATTATATGAAAAATCAAACCCCAGTCAAATAAAACACACACTCAATAGTTTGAAAAAGGGACAAGGACTTTAGCTTTATGAGAAGACATGCAGTGGGATGCCTGAATCCTTTTAAAACACACTGAAAAACACTTTGTTTTCTGAAATTTATAAATGAGAACAAATTTGTAACGAATTACCCTTTTTTAAAAAAGTTTTAATAAAGTAGGAAATTTTTTAATACCACTTATTCACATTCCTTATTCACACTCCTATTACTATACACAGCATACAGTAGCATATTTTTTAAAGAACATCCCAGCAACTTTTGTCTTATCTTCTCACCTTTTTGCTATAAAAGTTAATGTTATTTTTAACTTTCACAAGGTAAGAGGAATTCTTTAAAGGCAGGCATTAGTATGATGAACCTAGGTATATAAAGTTCTATCTTTCTCCCCCCCCAGATGTTGACTTTTTTTTTTCCTTGTCTACGTTACCCAAGAAGTTGGTAAAAGAAATCATCTTAACTTTGGCATGTAGTGCTTTAGCTGTAGCCTATGATAGCCCTTAAATTAAGGGGTTATCAAGTATTAATTTAAATAAAGTTTTAAGATCTGTAAAAGTATAGAATAATCAGCAGTGAGCTGATGAGTACCCACGGCAGGTTGTCCTATACTCCTTTCAACTCTTATTAAAGAATACAATATGTCAATGAGCAAACAGCTGTGGAGAATATTTCTGCCTGTGGCTTGTAGTTCCCGTGGATGGATTTCATCTTACAAAATGTAGATGATCCTTTTAAATGAAAGTAAAGAAAATTTCTGGCTTGTAGGTCTTCTCATCCTGAAGCAGACATCTGAAGTTGAGCAGCTGTCTTTTCAAAGAACCTGGGTTTCTCCATTATTTCTAAAGAAAGCTCTAGAAAGATCTAGTGGGACAATTATGTTCCATCAAAAAATGAACTCACAGCAAGACTGCACAGAAGGTTGCTACCCTGCTAGCTAGAGCTGCGAGCCAAAGTACTAGGTACATTTTTCTTACAGAAAGCTGTAACTTTAGTCTTATATAAATTATCTGCTCTTCTAGGTGATGGTTTGGATGGTGATTTTGGAGAAAATGAAAGAAGCGGCAGCTTCAACACTCTCTGGTTCAAGAAATGACCAGCTACTAAATTCCTAGAAGTGGGAGACTAGCTTTCACTTATGAGGAAAACTGATATGCTCATTTGAAAATGACATTTTGAACTCTTCTTTGGGTTTCCCAAAACTCTAAACACTGTTACTGAGCAGGACAGAAGATAGTTTGTTTGCAGTTTGTTTTTTTTCATTGAAGAATCTGTTCATACTAGCATAAATTCAGTGTGTTTTGTTCTGCCCTTACAGAAAGTAGTGTTTCTGGAAACAATAGAATTAAAATGAGGCAATTAAAATGCAAAGAAAGAATGACACTTTTTCAGATTATTTTTGATGAATTGTAGTATTAAGCTATTCAAGAGACAAAGTGCAAGAATCATCATTTGGATTCTGAGTTTCTGCTAATGCTAACAGAACTTCTTTTTAGTCCAAACTTTTTTAGCTTTGGGTGTCACAAATATAAACCATCTGGTATGCCAGCTGCCCATGTTTCATTTTACATATACAGCAAGAGTGGGTGGAAAGGCTCCAAAATTGCAGACATTATCCTTTTACTGATTATCATCATCATCATCATCATTATAATCCTCTTAGCATTTTAATATATGACTTTCCTTCTTTGTGGTCTCTGAGATCTGTCAATAGTTTGTAGAAAGGAGTTTTGTCTTTCTTCCAGTGTGATTTAAGAGGGGTAGAATTCTGGGATACTCCATATCATGGCTTTGCTCTTCAGCAGTTTCAATGATTTTATTTCACATATTAATGTAAAATTGATTATTTATCCACCTGTCTTTTAGAAAAGTTGACTTTCCCAATACAAAAGAATTTTAAATGAAGTTTAAGAGTGTATTAAGTCTAAGTTGAGGTTGAGTTTTGTCCTCTGAATTTCATTTCACTTACAGTTTTAGCAGAACTTCTCAAAGTTGTGTTTTCTGCTGAAGTTCTATCAGAGTAATAATTTCATCACACTTTAGCTACAGTTTATTATCTTTCTGACTGAGAAAAGCAAGAAATGTAATTAGGATTAAAAAGTGAATAGCTTGCTCATATAATCAAGCTGTTCCATTCACAGTTTAAAGGGAATCCCAGGACTCAAGTCCATCATTCTTAATAATGGTCTATATTGCTTTTCAAAGCTTTTTTCCAGGCAATTCTTGAGAAGCCAAATTTTCTCTATATAGCATAAAGCAACTATATTCAGCAAACCTTCTCATGTACATGTCAGAGAAAAAAAAAATCCATCTGGAGACTTGTTTTTCTGTTAAGAGTTATTCCTCTGGGTAGAGATAGTCCTCCTCTAAATGGGGCCTGTGAATTTGGAGTGCCATCAGGGACTAAAATTTTGAAGGTTCATTTCACAGGTAGTTATTCCATATGTGGAAGCATAATATGGAGAGAACTAAACAAGCACCACACTAGACCTTCCTTCAGGCAATCTACCCTACCCATGAAGTCATCATAGGAACATTATATGAATATACATCAAAAGCAAAATATGACCTTACCAGCCTTATTACCAAAAATCAGAGTAATTATATTCATAAAGCAAAACCTGCTAGGATTGTGTTCTGTGCTTGCATAATTGGCAGAATGAAATAATTCAGTTCTCAAGATACCCTCTAGAAGAAAAGTTGATGTAAACCAGTAATCTTTGTCATGGCTCCTTATAGTTTATCAAGCTGTAGAACAATCTTTCTGTATTAAATGTAGAAAAGCTCTATAAAGGCAGAAATATATAATGAAAAAAATTACCTACCTAGTGTAATGGTCTTGGTTTGTGAACAACCGATAGATGACTACGGTCCTGTTCTGAGGAGGCTGAAGAATTTATGATATTGATGTCTTAGTTTTGAGAAGAGGAACATGATCGGGGCAGGGGGGGGAGAAAAAAATCTGTGGTCTTGAAGCTTTCTGTGAGATAGTATGGTTATATACAAATATTACTATTTTTCATCCTGAGTTACATAGGAACATTATTGTGCAACAGCAAATATTTAATCTCAGCTTGCCAGGAATTATTATCCTTCAGTAAAGTCCAAAAGGTGAAGAGTTTATAGACTTACAATAGCGTATTTGGGCTTACTGTCAAAAAATACTGCATCTAGATATCTAAACTACATGTAAACCAGATTTCAGAAAAAAAAAAAAACAAACAAATTCTTCTGGGCAGATTTTTTAATTATCTAAGCAAAATAATTAGTGAAAAATTGTATAGCTTTCTGCATGATATCTAGGAAAGAAAACATTAAATTTCAGAACACAAATCATCATTCACTCACCTATTAATTGTTAATAAATAATAGTATTTAATTTATTTTCCACAGTACAATCAGGAAGTAAATCTCTATGGGTTATCCACTTTAATTTACATCAGCATTATGTCTGTGGTTATATTAGTACTATGAATTAACCCTGCAAGTGTTTTATAGAAATATCTAGTATCAAAGCTTTCCTTTTATAACTCCTCACTAACTGTGTTATCCCCTTAAACTTTTTAATCTATTGCTGAATAAATAAGAGGACAAAATATCCACTCCTGGGATAGAAGCAAGATAATGTAGGTATTATTTATCCATAACTAAGTCCCTTATGCCAAATATACCAAGTAGCAAAGGTTTTAATTAATATGATATCCAATGGTTTGACTTTATTTTGCTTTTCTTTCTGCATTAATTTTTAATATACTTAAAATTCAGAAAAGGGCTAAGCTCCTTGAAGTGTAAAGATTAGAAACTTTCTTTTCAATCATAATAACATAGTAACTCTCCTTTGGAAAGCCATTACACATTGTACTTTTAACCAGATGGATTTATTTTGTACATTATTTGTACATACATATATATATTATATGTTATAGCCCTATCATTTCAATGAAAAACTAGAGGCACAGAAAATATGCTTAAGGTAGTGTAATTCTTCACACATACATGAAAATTTGTGACAATTAATGAACACAATTAAAATATGGTAAGAATGGCTTAGGAAAATGAGCTAGAGAATAATGCATATTTTTGGATAACTATAGAATTAAAAGCACGTTAGAAGAAGTAAATAAGGAATCTCTGAACCTTAAATACATAATTTAAAAATCATAGTGATGTTTTAGATAATTAGAAGAGAACATGCCTGTTGGTTCATGGGACTCAGGGCCACTCTGCCACAGAGGCAATCAAATAATAGCTTATCCTTGTACAACCCAGTGACTCCAGCAATAACAGAAACTCGTCATGCTTCTGTGCATTTTAAAGATGTAAAATATAATTGAAACCAAAAATTTATGTTTCCTAGCTTCTCTCTAAGACGTGAGTTTTTGATGTTTTACCTGTCAGTATAGGATAATAAGAGATGCGATGTTTGGCAAAAACCACACTTTGATTTTCCTTCCCCATCATTACTCTTAAAATTTTCTACCACTATATTAACACCAGTCCCAAATATAGTTTGTAGCCTCTCATAAGGAACAGCAGGATTGGAGAGATGTGGGAATTTGTGAAAGGGCTGATTGACTGATGAAACTCACAGAAAGTGTTAAATAAAACAGTCTGAAACATTATGATGGAGAGTTGCATGTTATGCAAATGAAGAAAATGAAAAAAGTGTCATTTGTAACATGCAACACATAACACTTTATAGATGTGAGGAGATGGGTTCTTTTGCAGTAACTAGCTGTGATCTTTCACTTCAGTTATGCATTACATATGAAGCAATGTGAGCTTGTTATATTTACCTGCACAAAATATAAGTAACCTTGTTGGTAATGGAATGAACATGGTTAGAGCACCGCAAGAATATTATTGTTTCATAAATGTTTTATGTTTTTTCATTAACTCCACCATATAACCATCTACCTTTAATGACAGCAACCAGAGCTTGTCTTTTGGAGTTTAAACCCATGTTGCTATTTTTTCCCTTCAGTGAACAAAATAGCTCTTGCAGGTGAGAGGTAAAAAGGATGGATGCAGATGAAGACAACATTTGTACACTTCAACCTTATTCTATGACTTACTATTGAATATTGTTAAAATGCTATTATTAATGTAGGCATTTGGGACCTAGGTTATGAAGCTGATAGCTTCTTCCATCAAGAAGTATTCTAAGGAGATAATTATTAGTGATAAAATGTTAGCATTCTGACTAGGGGAGAAAAAGTTTGTAGCCACCTTATGAATCATGTGTCATTTTATACTGTATCTATAAGCTAACCTGCCTTGGGAGACCCTAAGAGGTTTGGGTTTTTTTAAGAGAGTGGGTGTGTTTAAAAATTAATGACAGCAATTTTCACAATGTCTGCACAACCACTGAAGATAACAGTTAAAAATGCAGCAATGAAGGGGGAAAAAATGGAAAGGTTTACTAAAACAAGAACTTCCTCCTCATTTATACTGACATAAATTGCTAGCATTTGGTTTCAAGCACTTCTTTTCTGTCATGTTAATATAAAGTTATTTTTAATGAAAGAGCAGGGCTATGACATAATAGATTTCTATTTTTTTTAGATGTATGCCCAAAAGCTTTTAGATTCTCCAATCAATTTATTACTAGAAAAGAAAGATGCTCCACATCACCTGTGTCCAAGAAAAAGAGGTAGAATTTTTGTTATAAGCCTGATAAAAGATCATCTTTAAAGAAAAGCACAGGATAGCTTGATGGAAAACTTGACAAAAATGCCAATAATACAAATGCTAAATCGTTTAATAATTCTGCAGTAGAAAAAACTAACCCTTGTGTCGAAATTTTGTTTCCTGTAGAAATTTACCACAGGCAGAGCTGAGAGTAGCATATTTTCAGTTTTTTAACACCTGAGCTTCCTAACAAAAAATATTTTATTCCATTTATTATAGTTTTAAGAAAGATTTCAGTGATTATCTTTATGAACTAGAAGAAAAATATTTGATTTAACTACAGTAAAGATTCTTAGACCCTATGTGCTTTGCAGTATCACTGCAAATATTTTACTTTTGTTTCTTTGAATAGTGAACTGTATTTGTAAAATAAAAGTACTATCTCCATGCCACAGAAAGGAACTGCAAAAAGAAAATTATCAGCAGTTGTGAACTATTAAGGTGCTTCAGATGTGTGTTCCACAGAAAATGATATAAGGATATGTTTATTTTGTGTATATTTTTTTAATGTTTCATTTTGTGCATGTTTGTCACTGGTAGAAAGCAAGTTTTACAAGACCTTGACCTTGTAATCTCAAAAATACAATATTAATAGTGTATTCTTACTCATCTATATATTTTATATCTTCATACTTATTTTAAATATATTGTCCTTTGAATTTAATGGAAGTTGTCTTAGTATTTTTTGTTTTTTTCCTTACTTAAACAAATTTAAGTTAATGCCTTTTCGTAATCTAAACTTCTAAACTAAACTTTTACATGTCCTGCTTTCATTGAATGTTTGTCTCTGTAGATGAAAGATGAAAAGAATATATTATAGACAATATTGCAGGTATCTTCTCATATCCTTTCATTTCATCTGTGTTGTAGGATGGTTCTTTTGCAAGGAAGCAACCAGTTATTTCAATATTCTTCCATCAACAAACATTGCCTTACCAAAGATTTAAATTTCAAAGCACTTGACAACTCTTCAAATTCTTTATGCTTTTCTTTTTGACCTGGTTATATTAGTGCTTCATCTATCTTTATAGAAAATACAAGTCAACAACACAACATTGGAAAAAATATGAAGGGAAGACTTCATAGTAGTTTTGATGGCCTGTTTGATGGGTAAGTATGACATTATTGGGGCCTGCCTTCGCTAGAGAAATGCTAGTTTAAGAACTTGAAATTTGCATAATTTATATGATCAAGATGGGAAAAATCAAGGGTTTTTTCTCTGTACTGTCTGTCTTTGGACCTTCACATTCAGAAACTGAAAATGGAGCCATTGAAACATAATGCAGAAAACTGTTTCTGTCTGACTTTGACACAAAAGGAGTAACTACAATGAAATAACAGCCAGACTCCATCTATATAGACCATGAAAATAACCTTTTCTCACACTGCTTCATGTGTTAGGCTTTGAGATGATATGCTATTCCTAAATTGTGTGGTATTAAGGAGAAAAGGTACCAAGAGAAGTAGATTTTATAGCTAAAAAACCCAAAAAAACTCTGAAGAAAACCTTTTTGCTATTGACAGATTCCATCTTCACTGCAGAACTATTTCATTATGGCAGAGGAAGTCTCCCAGATAGGCAATAAAGCTTTTATCACTTGTATTCTCACTTCATCTACCTGTTAGATAACTCAACAGGACTCTCATCCTGGAATAGAGAAATGTAGGGGCTTTATATTCTTAGCATTATTAATGCCCAGAGTCTAATACTTCCTAGAAATCAGGATGATAGAGGGAAAGGACATTGAAGAAAAGAACAACTTAAACCATACCTTAAAGAAAAGTAGCAAATGATCCTGAGATAAATATTATCCCCGCAAAAGTATATATTTAATAATAAGTCAGTCCCTTGAATTAAATTACCTATGAAAGAAAATAAATAGTGCGGGGTTTTTTCTCATATAACTGCGTTCTTGTTAAAAGCTTTTGCAGTTATTCCTCTTTGTCATGTTAAAGGGAATCTTGGACTAAGGAATAAGAACTGATAAAAACATGTTTATAAAATAAGTGAACAGGAATGAAGAAGTAAAAATCTACCCCAAAATTATTTGGACATATAATTAAAGCAGACATTTTAATTTCTTTCATATCATATTTGTGAAAGTTGGGACCACAAATTGGAGGTGGTCCAGGAAAAGACTGAAGAAGGTGTGAATGTGTTATAAAAATAAAAACAAAAAAACTGTGAAAAACAAGACCAGCAATGAAGCAAACTGGACTATGCTTTTGTGCATCTGCCTAAATCTGGGCAGGAGAGAGGGGAGTCCTCAACTTTGAACAATTAAGTTTTGGATCTGGTCTTCATATTAGTGTGAATGAGAGAGAAACTAACTTCTCCACTGGAAGAGCATGGTTTTGCACACCGCTGTGCTGATCTAGCATCTAGCTGCTTTGTTTCACTTACCTTGTCTCCCAGCTTCCTTCATATTGGCACTGATGTTTGCTTGCTGCTCAGTGAGTTTGGTTAGAGCAGAGGACTCACACAACAAACAACAAAGCAGTTTTACACTTTTTTAGCTCCTGAACAAGACCACTGATGAGGGTCAGACAAACGTCAGTGCTAGCACAGGAAAAGACAGGGAAGAGGGCAAGACCCCTCCTTTTTGGCAGATTTGATGAGGTTAGCTGTATCCTCAGGTTTCATTGATAAATTCTGTCTCTACACCAACCTTTACTAGGAGTTTTTTGCTCTCTTTTCTTCTGTCTTTCTTCTAGTTAAACAATAAGGACACCATGGAAATGAATATCCTAGTTTAAGTATCTATTTTTAGCCAAAAATTAGAAAATGCAAACATATGCATATAAAACCACATCTATTTTGTGGCTTTATAGGTTTAGCATTTAAGACAGCTTGTACAGTGATGAACTTACCATCTTGTACTTAGCTGCAATGGTCCCATGTCACCCTGCTTCCATTCACCTGCTAAGTTCAATCAGCCATTAAGCAATAAATCTTTAAAGTCATGTAAGGGACATGTGTGCACAAATCAAATTATTTATTAACAATATACCTCAGCAAAATGTCAGTGTGGACTGAAGACCTCCTGCACACCACTTTAAAAATAATCTCCCTGGAGCCCAACCCAAAGCAATTGATTGAGTGCACTAATGTATTCTCATGTGTTCCTCTTGATGCTGAATTTATCTCATGCATGAAAGACTTTGCAGGGCATTACACAAGTTCTTTATTCTTTGCTGTTAAAGGTGTTAAGCTAAGAGTTTCTAAGTATACCTAAGCATGTGCAAAAAGCAACTCTGCAAATATCTCTGAAAAAAAACCCCCACATATAGTGTCAGGAGTGAATCTTTGCTGCTGTTCCATATTTGCTTAACTAAGTCAGAACTATTGAGTTTATTTGCAAAGGGACTTACCACACTGTGACACACAATATCTGAGGTGAAGACAAAAGTGAGGAGAGCATGTGACTACCAAAAAGATGTTTTATCTTGTTCCCCTTTAACAGATCCCCCAGTCTAGTTTGCCATTTTGATCTCATTTCTATTCAAAGACATTTCCCTGGATTTTCTCCATTTATGTCAGATCCCTTATCCTGTTCTTTTCTCCTTTTTTAACTTCTTCTCTCCAGTGTCTCATTTTCTGTCGTATCTTTGCTTGGTGTCTTTTGTACAGGGAAATGACAGATGCATAGTCTGGTTTCAACTGAAATAAAAATAGTCTGAATTAAAATTGAATAAACACCCAGTAACTGGGAGGCTTCATTTAGCCAAATAGCAGGCTTTTAAGAGTGACATATCTAGATGGTAATATATTTCTAGAATGTATGCTTACATAAGGATAAATATAGCTTGGTAGCATGTTATAGGAATTAATAGGTATATATAATGTATGTTAAAATTTCCCCAAACAACGCCTACAAGCAAGCACTGAGGCAAGTATTAATTAGGCAGCTTCTGAACTGTTCAGCTTTGCCAACTAAGTTGACTGAATTTCGTAAGGCAAGACATATGGTAAATGACATCGTGTCTGTCCCAGTATAAAAATATGTGATTCAATTTTCATGTAAACCTATTCTGACAATTTACTTATATGATTTACATATGCATTTTATATCAAACTAGTTACCCTAAAGCAAATGTTTTGAATTGTATACTATAATTCCATTAACAAGAGGAACACAAAGATCATCAGACTTACCAGTTTCATGCCTATATTAGAATGCACCGGTAAGCATAACTTTTAAAGATTAGTTGAGATTTTGTTTACATTATAAAATTTATGATATGTGCTATAGCACATGTGTGCTAACTATGGCTTTTTTAGGCTGGAGCTTGTAGAAAAACCTGACAGGTTAGGAATGTTTCACTAATTAAGATAAACACTATCAACTACTACATATTTACACATATGTAAAAATAGTTATTATATATCTAAAAAAGGGCAAATGGGGAGGAATGACATCATGCACCAGCACAGGTTAGGAGTCCCATGGAGAAGGACCTTGGCATCCTGGTGGACAATCCATGGAACAGCAATGTGCCCTTGTGGCCAGGAAGACCAATGGTATCCTGGGGTGCATAAAGAAGATTGTGTCCAGCAGGTGTAGGGAGGTTCTCCTCCCCCTCTACTCTGCACTGGTGAGACCACATCTGGAGTATTGTGTCCAGTTCTCTTCTCCCCAGTTCAAGAGGGACAGGGAAATACTAGAGAGGGTCCAATCGAGAGCTATGAGGATGATGAAGGGACTGGAACATCTCTCTTATGAGGAAAGGCTGAGAGCCTTGGGAATGTTTATCCTGGAGGGGATCTTATGAATGTTTACAAACAACTGAAGGGCGGGTGTCAAGTAGAAGGGACCAGTCTCTTCAGTGGTGCCAGACAAGACATTCTTATTTTGCAAGAAGATATCAAACATTTAGGTGAGAACTAAATCTTAAGGAAGCCTGGAATCCCAGTCCTGTCCATCAACTACAACAGAAACATGTTATCTTTTGGAAAAAGAAGAAATATTCAACTTACAGATATAGAGGCTATATATTTTCTAGCATTGTTTCAAAATCCTAAGGCGGCTTCTTCATATAACTTCAGATATGACAATGAAATGCAGCTTTATGAATATAATTGCTTTTGAGGGAACTTCTAAGATAACTGTTTCCTGTCTTCCATTTCTTGACATCAACAATGGATCTATAATTTTTTTAAGGAAAACTATTACTTTAATCCTAAATCAATTACTTTTTTATTGATTTATGGTATTTATGAAATAATTATGCTCTGAAGAATTACCTGGCTTTCATATTAGATTACTTTTACATCAGTTGGATTTATTGTGCAAAACAGCGATTCACAATGATCTGCTTGCCAATACTTTTTAAAAAGCTTATGCTATGCATTTACTGAACTGTTAGGAAAATTTGAGGTGTTCGTTTTTTTCCTTCTTTAACACTTTTGAAGTCTTCCGTATTTAATTCTCTGAATCAGTAGGAAAATAGAAGGATCTTAAACCTGAGTAGATAAGCATCCATGAAATATAAAAATACAGGTATGTAGACTCTGGAGTACTTATGGCATTTTTTGAACATCATCCAACTTTGGAATACAACTTCTTATTTTGATATTGAAAGGACCTTTCTGATGCAAGGGAAGAAGTAGCTTCCATTTTATGTTGTTTGGCCTGTCTTCTGATTATAACAGCAGTCCTGAGCTCAGCAGTAACTAAATAGGATATTAATACTATTGTCTCCCTGGGTTCAAAGGCCTGAGAGTTGTTGGCTGAAGACTTAATGGTCTTTAGACTCAACTAACAGAGACATTATAGCATGTTTCTCAGCCTGGCATCTCTGACTACATCAGTACTAATATACTAAACGGTGTCAGGGCTTGTCCTTTGTCTCTGTGGTCAACTGACAGTGTCTAGCCACATTTGTACTAGCAAACTGTCTTAGATGGTAAGATAGGTAGGCCACATACACTGTAACATGCTGGAAATGTTCTTACTCCTCTTAACTATGTCCAGAAATTTTCTAGGAAAGAAAAAAAGAGACCCCCAAGTATTACAGCTGTATCCTGACATTGTTTAGGTTGTTAGTGCTGCCTCTTTTCTTTTTTTGTGCGATAGCAGCTTAATAAGCAAAAGTAACCACAATGAGAAAATATGGAGGGATTATAGACGTGATTGTCTGATATGACCTTGAGCATTTGAAAGTAACTCTATAAAGCTTAATTACTGATTATGTTTGAAAATTTTTGAAAGCTTCCCTCTGTAGTTCTTCTGAGAGTATCAGTGTTTGGGTTGTTTTGGGGTTTTTTTTGACTTTAACTGCAATTTGTTTCTTGCCACTAATTTATCTTACTATGTCTTACTGCATCCTAATGATTCCAACTGCCAGTACAAGCCTGTCATAAGAAAGAACATAAAGCAGTCTGTTGTTAAAGACTTTTCTTTTTCTTCTTTATAAGTGTCTTTCAACTATAATTGTTTATTTGTTTTTGAAACGCATTCATTTTTTTTACTGTCAATAATGTATATCATCACAACTTGAAACAATTTACATAAAAGCATAGAGAGAAAGAGATGGAGGAGTTGACCAGAGTATGACCACTCTGGTCACTCTGTGGACAGCATAGCTGTTCACATCACAGAAGGGATTCCTGATAGAGCATGGCAAACAATTTGAAAGCTTCCTTCTATATCTGGAGTGCAAATCATTACAGTTATGTCTACATGAACAGTTATACTTAATTATATTTTACAGCAAATCTTTACTTAGCAAAACTGCAGTGGGAACCCAGTGTAAAGCAAGTATATAAATATGTCTGAACTATTCCAAACTACACATCAGATAGATTATTTGAAGTACACAGTGGCTGAGAATACTTGAAGAAAAGGATATTGCACTTGCAGCACTTATCTAAAGCCATGAACTTCTGAAGAGGAGTGGGTGTGAAGCTGTGAAGAAAAGTAATTCCATTCTCAGTAGGCTACCAGAGTACATTTTCAAATGTTTCTAATTGAAGATATGCTTCATTTGCCTCAGCTATAAAAGAAGTCACATTTACTCATGATTATGTCTGTAAATGACTTCATAAAAGTAGTTTTGAAAAAAAACCCAAACAAACAAAAATACCCTAAACACAAAACCACAACCAAACCAACCCAGAAACAGCATTTGGAAAGCATTTTTAATTATGTTAAAGTTTACATTTGTTTTCTATATTATCTATCCAATAAAAAGTGAGTTAAACTGCATCAAGCTAAGTAATTGAAAACTATTTTATTTGCAAGCATATTACCTGTAGTAGGAATATACCCCATTCTAAAATGAACATGTCATGTACTAAGGCTCTCAAAAACTATGCATGCAAAACATGATAGTCATTCTACACTAATATATCATTCATAGTTTTTAACAAGCTAACACAAAGTTATCATGAAACATGCAAGCAAAATCAAGAATTGTGATACACAGCTGATTTCACTGACAACTAATTCTATTTGAATATGGTGAATTAGAGTGGTTTTAATGCCATAGCCTAAGTATGTCTATCTGATATTTAAGACAGCCACATGGAACACAGAGATTTATAGTTCATTGCTTCAAATGATAGACTTTTAGATTATTTGGTGATTAATTTCTGTTTGTGATTTTGGTTGCTTTTTTTCTAGGTAGACTAGGAGAAAATAGCAGTCAATACATTTTATGGAGAAGTTTTACATTTTAGAAAAAAAATCAAGAGGTATTAAAAACCCTGTAACTAGTTTGCATAATTGAACTTCTAGGAAAGTATGGGAATAGAAAAGTGTACTGGTAAATTAATTTATGCAAGTTTGCTTTCATTTGTTGCATTAATGCTGCATGACTGGGATACCATTCTACTCAGAAAGCCACTCTGAAAATTAGACTATCTTGTCTAATTTTATATTTCTATCAATAATCTAATCAGGTCAACTCCTTTAGTTGTCAGTGGTGAAAAACAATCGTTTCTGAGATGTTTCAGATAGTTAAAGAAATATACAGATATATTTTTTTTCCTAAAATACACATTTCTTTCTACTGATTGTAAAGTCTGCTTTGAGGCCACGTAAATATGTGATAGAGGGAAGAAGAATACTATTATTTGCACGCTCACAGATGTGAACATTCCCTAACCAAGTACTGCTGGAAAAAGCTCTCAGTAAGAGAATTAACTCATCTGGAAGGCCACACCTTTGCTTCTAGAATAAAACACTCTAAAGCCAATATAGAGGTTTGACTTGCTTCAAGCTAATGAACTAGTACAACTGTGAATTTAATGACATTTCATTCATAAAATATTTCATATTTCATGACGGGAAAAGTAGCTTTGTTTCCTGATTTGGAACATAAATAAATAATAAAATATCAGTGACTTGAATACCAATTCCAATCACGTTCACTTATCTTTCCTTTCAGTATTCAAATTTTTAATTTCTTTATGGAAAGACTTCAGGAATGTAGAAACTATGATGTAAAAAAGTTTTCAGAACTCAGTTTTGCTGAACATAAAAGCATCATGGTTCAGGGCTGATGGCTTTGTCCTTTATGCCACCCCATCTGTCTCAGAGTCCCAAATATTCATTCTTTATTGAACCTTACTTCAGCAAATAGTATGTACACATCTGCAAAAATAAGTACCTCTCTTCAACTGTGATTTAGAGATCAATTTATGGTCCTTTCTGTGAGCTCAGAAAAGAAAGGAAAACATACATGTTTTGCAATGTTTTCTCTCTTCTTGCTAGAATAAAAGAAAATATGCTATATTGTATTTTGTATCAGGGAATAGTTCATGTAAAAACAATCTAGAATGGTTTTCCTACAGAATTGAAATACATGTTGTTTCCTTTTGAATTTTAATTAAACAAAGTAGATATTTCACAAAATATATATATATTTTTTATGGATATGTAAAATCTCAAATTATTATTATAGTCAACTGTCATTATTTCATCTTTTTTTTTCTATTGAGGAAATTTACCTTGTCTCTTTGAAACAATTCCTTGAAATTACTCTGATACTTTACAATTCACACTTTGAAGGAAGGCATGTGATTGTGATTGTAAGTATGAGATTTGTAGTGTACATATGTGTCACTAAATATATTTATCATGATATACTGCTTTTCTACAGGGGTTTCCTGTTTTTGAGCTGTTGAACTAAGACAAATATTAAAGCTGGGAAACACTAGCCTGCTGGTTTATTTCAGTGGCAATTTTAGTAAGTTAGTCAGTTCATGAAGTTCCTGGATACTTTCCCTTATTTATTTAATTATGGGTACCCAACAGGCCAACATATGCAATTTAATGGTGCAATTCACAGAAGTTACAAAAAGCAGGATCCCTGCTGAAAATTTAAAGAGGGAGTATACCTATTTTCTGCTTCTATTACTTCATATAATGGCTTCCCAGATGATAGAGAATAGCAAGCAAACAAATGCTGATGATGCATGACTTCTACCAACTGCTTGTGAATTGAAAGCAGATGTGGACAGTGGGAGGCTGGCCATTTCTAAATACAATACCACTAACTGAAAAGAAACCCAGCAAAGTCTGCCAGTGATGTTCAAGAATGTATCTCATTGTTAAAATCTGTCTCCTTTTAAGCAGGCATTCAGAATGACAGTCACCACAGTATCAATAAGGAAATTGAACACAGAACATAATAAAATATAAATTATCAATATAATGGAAATTAATAAAGCACTGTGGCATCACTGTGGCCATGTATGTTGCTATCTATGTATCGGATTTATTAGGATTTTCAGCTTTACAATACAAACATCAGTAGCATTCAAATTGGAATGCCTGCAAGTATCACTGCCATTGCACTGCTTTGTACAGAAATTATCTTTGTTTTAGAAGGAGCACATGACACACATGAATTGATTCTAAGTATACTCTTCATTATAGTTACATAAGCTGGAAAGGGAGAAAACAGCCAGATTTGACTCCACTAACACAAATTCCTGAGTCAGTCCACTACTCATTAGCAATATTCTCATCATACATTTTTACATTCTCAAATACTTCATATCGTAGTACTCTGATTAATCGTAATACTTTACTTTCCCAGGTGTATTGTATTTTTCTCTTATTTGCCCTTTCATAAATCAACTTTATTTACTGGTCTTTGGGGATCTGTCATAGCAAAACATTCTCCAAAAATAAGATACTCTTTGGGTTATTCATAACTTTTGCCTCACCAATTTTTTTGGTATCTAAACAAAATAACCTCTTTCTTACCCTCTGCTTACTAGACTTCTTTATTAAAGATCAGTGCTAAATGCCCTTAATTAATGTCAAAGCTCACTTGTTTTCAGGCTGTAACCGATTCAAGTTTATATTCAGTATACTTCAGTGAAGGTTATTGGTCTTCTGAGAATGTTTTACTAGAGCCACATTAAATCACTTTCTACATACTATGACAACATTTAACTTTCTCTGCTCACATTATTTTTCCATCTGTCAATAAGTTTTTGGATATACTACTAACAGTTGGCTATTTCTTTTTCTTTGCTTACTTCAGATTGAAGCTCTATTTGGCTTGACCATATCAACAGCCTAGAGAGGATGAGGCCATTCATTCTGGTCTGATCCTCTTTTCAAATCCATATTTTTGTCTTTTCCTGGAATATGTAACTTTTATTCCTTTCCTAATACTGCAGTTAAAAACTTATATGATATTTTCCATCATCTGATTCACATTTCATTACATTACTAACTGCAATTCTTAGAAGTTGTACAAGTTCAACCAATAACTTATGCCCTTAAAATATATTTGCTTCTATTAATTTTCAGAGCTCTTTTCTCTGCATACAGTATCTATAGTGGATTTCTTAACAATTACTATTATAGTCATATTTGCTCTATAATTTTCTACTACTACTACTAATTCTCCTCTAAACAAGTCTCATGTCTTTTGCTATCACTGCTTCCTTTTCATTGAACTTTGAAGAACATTCCAGGGTCTCATTACTGTGCTTAGTAAAAACTGCCACAGAATTCCACAAGAGCAGAGTAAGGCCCAAAAAATTCTTGGAAAATTCCTGTTACATAAATGTTGGGATTTTTGCAAACCCTTGAAATGAATCTTGCCCAATCACTCTTATTCAGTGGGATATTTGCCAGGGATTCAAGTGAAGGAGTTATATCAGTCATGGATTTTCAGTATTACTTAAAAACAACAACCATTTTCTATATGGAAAATATATTCAGAGCTAAGTAAAGCTAAAACATATAAGAAGTTCCTCAAATATGCAACGAGAAATATGTTTGAGGGGGTGATTGTTGTCTTTCAGGATTAAAGAACTTGTTCAAAATACAGCTGTTTTTCAGTCTTCCTTGTAGTAGTTTAGACTACTAGTGAAAGGATAAGATAGAATATTTAGAATCTTGTGATTTCCATGGTGAAAGACAATTAATTCACAGAATCATAGAATCATTAAGGTTGGAAAAGATCAAATCCAACATTATCATGACCACTAAAGCATGTCCTACAGTACCATGTCTACATGTGTTTTAGAACGCCTCCAGGGATGGCAACTCCAGTTTCCTGGGCAGCCTGTTCCAATGTCTGACCATTCTTTCAGTATAAAAATTGTTCATAATACCATATCTAAACTGCCCCTGGCACATCATAAAAGGGCACGATCACTTCCCTACTCCTGATGGCCACACAATTTTTGACACAAGCCAGGATGCTGTTTGCCTTCTTGGCCACCTGGGCACACTGCTGGCTCATGTTCAGCCGGCTGCTTACCAGCACCCCCAGACCCTTTTCTGCCAGACAGCTTTACAGACACTCTTCCCCAAGCCTGTAGCATTGCCTGGGGGTTTTCTGTCCCAAGTGTGGCCTAGCACTTGGCCTTGTTAATCCTCATACAACTGACCTTGTCTCATCTATCCAATGTGTCCAGATCCCTTTGCACAGCTCTCCGTCTTCTTTACACTGTAAGAGCAAAGAACTACAGACCTTTCTGAGTAGGTAAACTCCCATTTTATGTGTGACTGCAGTCCAAATTATATTTAAGTGTATGTTCAAGCTTATCACATATAAGACTGCATTGAATTTTGAGGGATATGGGATATCACACCCATGATAGGCCTTAGCATCCTGGATCTACCTGTGTGGATCTATATGTATTTGTACGGCCCAGGAATTTCTAAGCAGGTCATTTCCAGGGATGCCAGAAAAAATCCCATTTTTAAAAAAAAGCCGGAATCAGTCACACTGACCCACAGTGCCTCAACTTCAAGGACACATTGACCACAGAGAATCATACAAAGAGGGAATAGGCTGAATAGTAGTCATAATGTCCTCTACAGGAGGAGCATCAATCCCTGGTCCAAAATATTAGGGCGGGTGTCAAAACTACTGACCACAGGTTGACTGAAACAAGTAAAGTTCTTACATTTATCTTTACTGCTATTTGATGTATTTATTTGAATAAAATCACAAGAAAAACATTAAAACAGGTTTTATATCAACATTTTCTATAATTTGTATTTCTACTATGCATATATGTGGCTTCTTGCACCCCGGTTTGGGGCGCAAGGGCCATGGGGACCTGGTCCCGGGAAACGGTTACGGAGCTCACTAGATGGTCGCACCGTCCATTAGCACGCAGACACCAATGTGGTGGATGACAAACGGCGTTTATTAATGGGCAACACCGCGTCATATAGCCTAGGTTTACAACATCACATCCGTCTGCTAGTGTCATAAATCAAGTGCTACTGGCTATCTAGCTGTCCCTGTCTTTCTGTACAACGTGAGATCTTCCGAGCGCCGGACCTTAACTACAACAATTTCTCCCCCTCTATGCATAACTAAATTAACAAAAATATAATAATCTAGAGACTAGGAGGTGAGGTAACTAAGGTTAGTGGTGGAATGTATCTAAGAACAATGAGAGGTAGCACTGAGTAAAGCTATACCTAAGACAGTTCTTAAAGCATTCTTAAGGCACACCTTAAGGCATATCTTAAAGTACATCTTAAAGCATCTGCTGATGCTCGACCAGCATAATGTTAACTGTTTCCAACCTGC
>VWZY01000352.1:363049-401885 GCA_013399075.1 Chloroceryle aenea | reverse complement strand
ACAAAAAAACCCCAAACAAACAAAAAAAACCAAAACCAAACCCAAAGCAAAGAAACCCACCCACCCAAAAAAGCAGGCAGGCAACTATTCAGATGCATCATACATATAAAAAAATCCCTAAATAAAAAAAGTTAGGAATGTACAAATGTACAATTACCAGCAGGGGAAGCTCTAGCAGAGTCCTATTTAGTCCCACAATGCTGCTTTTCAGGCTTAACTGGCTTTACAAATTTATTTTGATACACTAAGCTTCTCTTCCTACCTACTAGGACATTTAGGAGACCATCTGACCTTTTTTTATCATGAAAGACAGCAAAATAGAAATTTGGAAATATGTTGAAAAGCAAAGCCCAAGCACAGATCTCTGCAGAGTTCAACTGGTGTCCTTTCTCTGCAACAGCTCTTTACTTTTTGTATCTTCTGACCATCTACGTCCATGTGAAATTCTCTTTTTCTTAGCCCGTGTCTACTCTGTTTCATCTGAGTCTATGAGTAAGAAATTCCAACGAAGATTTGTAGAAATTCAAACAGACTATATAATCAAGGTGACTTCCTGACCTGCCAAATAACCTTTGTGGTTGGTAAGGCAGGACTGACTTTTCCAGAGCTTTACCTGCGTGGCTGCTAACTCCAATTCTGTTCTCATTAGCTGCTATTTCACATATCCCACATTCCAACTCACCTCATGTTGCTGCCGAAGTCAAACTGCAAATGCATGAGAAATTAAAATATTAATTCACATTTTTTTAGAGTGTTAGTTTGTCTTATTAATGGTTAAATGCAGTTTCTTACAAGCAGGCACAAATGCACTAATGATTTAGGGAAAACACGTATCTGTTTTTCCTACACTATTCCTATTTCAAGTGCCCTCAAGAGCATGTCAATCATCTGAAAGGATGCATCTATAAATTACGGTCGCATATCTGTAATCTCTGTGGAGCACATTACTCCTATTTACTTCAAGAATTTGTAACCCAAGTCTGCTTTGCTGTCTTTTGTCAAAACAGTTTGAGGTTGTAAGTGAGAAGTTAGCCTTTAACTGCAGTTTCAGCTCTAGGGATATCAATTTCTTTGGCCTCCTGACCATCCTTCCACTGCTGCAGACTGCACGTTAGAATTCCTGCAGATAAGGAACCTCTGGTATGATGCCCTTGACATTTGGTTGCCAATCTCAACTGTTTTGGAGGGGGCTGGGGAGAGGGCTGAAAGGCTTGTCCTTGGTCAGAGGCACCGAGCAGCGGCCTCAAGCTTTTTGCTTTTCATTTCCCTGCACTGAATTGTTTTTCAGTGTTGTTTCTGGAGGAAATAATCTGTAGGCAAATGTTGCTGCTACCTCTGCTGTGCCTCAACATGCAAATGCAATTCCATAGTTAGCCACAGTGTTTAAAAATCCCCAACACATCAGACAAAACATTCCATCAACGTTGTCAGCTCACAGCGGATTACATCTATCAGAGTTTACAGCTACAGATTGCTTCCCCTGTAAACTGCCTTCAAAAGAGATGAAGCTTTAGGAAGTAGTTTGAGCAAGTGGATTGGAAATTTTCCAGCGTATATTCCCCCCATTTTGTATTGGGATATTTTAAGCTAATATTTTAACATTTCATGAGAAGGTAAAATTTTGGGGTGCATATTAAGGTGCTTTTAAAAATGAAAGCAGTAGCCCAGAGTTGACACCACATTGCCGGGGAGTATTTTACATCAAAGTATTCATCACAGAAAAGTGTCTTTGCATCTCTGTGCTCATTTTCAGGGTTAAAGCAGTTAAAGACTGAAGTGACTAATACAGCATCCGTGAACACAAAGATTCTGAAGTTTAAATCATTTGGTGGATTTTTTTTTTAAGGTTATGTAAGAATTATAAAAAAACCCACTACATTTAAGCAAGACTCCTTGGAGCTGGTCAACAATTACTCATGCAGCCCTAGTTAAAGAGTTAAACATTCAGACAAGTTTTATATTTCTTTTTCAAAACTTTATTAGGTAGACATTACTAGATGACATTGTAAAACCCCTTGTGTGCAAGTGAACGAGCTTGACAGTAAATGTCTGCCCACAATTCATTACATCCACCCCCCCCCACCCCCCCATTTCCGAATATTGATTCTAAGACAGGTGGACTGCATTCAAATGCTACTTGACATTCTTCCATTTCATCATGGGGAAGCACTTTTGCAGCTTGTGGGTAACAGGGGCTTAGGCTGTCAGTGTAAGTGAAAGGAATGCCTTTAAAGGAAATGAAGTACCGTAAGTTTCCACTTAGGAACTCCACTCTCAATACAGACATCAAATTAATCGTCTTTAAATTAAACTGCCTACCACGATTGTGATTGTATTTAGCAAAGTGAAGCAGTACAGAGACAAACCTACTACTGAATACTAGTGAGGTAACATTTTGAAAATAAAACTGTTAAAAAAATTCACTTACTTTCAAAAGGTCCTGTCCAGCAGGACAAACATTGGCAGAACACCTTCCCTTGTATCCATGCATATACATGTGCATATACAACCTGTGTCTACTATAGCTTTTTAAAGAACAGGATTTAGTTATACATTCATCAGGACAAGTTTAAAAAATAAAATAAAATAATCAGACATTACTATGGTAGATTCAACAGAAGACTTCAGTGAACCATCTCGAAAACTCCTAAATTAAAAGGCACTCTGAAGAGGGTAGCAAGAAATAATCCTTACAAAACGTTGGCATGAACTAAAGCAGCCACGAAGGTAGCACGCTCAAGGGTGATTGTTGGTATACATTTAAAATACCAACTTAAGGATGGATTATTCATAAAATATTGCCCAAGACTACCAAATATTTGTCAAGTTTTTACAGCATGAAGACCACTGTTGCAGTACTGTGCAACAAAACAAACCAAAACCCCCCACAAATACCACCCCCCCCAAACAAAGCAAACCAAACAGTTATCAGTGAAATGCAAGAGAAAGATAATGGAAAAACCTTATCAGCATTTTGGTTGTGTGAGAAGAATTTCATTTAAGGAAATAACTTTTTAAAAAACAGTAATTCCTAAGATTAAAGAAGTATTTGGATACATGGTGCCTCGTATTCAATGGGTTACAGAATGATTTGGACTTATTTGCCTAAAAACTGGGAGATAATACTGAAAGAGAAGATATCCAAATCCATTTCCCTATCATCAAAACCTTCAGATATGGAAGCTGAATCCTTATTAAACACTCCTGGGGGATGCTTCATGAAGAAATAATACTGCAAGTGACAGCTAGATTGCCAATTAAGAACTTCAGAGGGGAAAAAAAATTCAAACCACAAACATTTCCTACAGTTATGAAAAACTCAGGAATTTCAGGAGAAGATTCCACTCCAAGACAGAATCTTCACATCTTAAATTTTTCCCTTTCCCTTCCTTCGTGAATTCTTAGTGAAGGGAACTGAACATAGTAAAATCATTTCATGGGTGTGAATCTACAATAAACAGACCTTCTGAGCATAATTCTTTTCCTTACTCCCCCTCGATTATTAACTCAACTTCTTTCTTCAATGTTTTATAAAAGATAAGTTCTACCAGGATTTCATGTAATTCAAGATAGTTTTAGAAAAGTAGCTTATTCTTGGCACCTGATTTCCAGGAGACGGACAGAAGTGGGAGCAATATTAGTAAGAAAAAGATCCTTTAGAAAATCTAGATCACGAAAGGTAAAATTCCACTCTTCTGGGAGAAGAAGTAATCCCAGAAAAAAAAAAAGCTTCAAAATAGATACTGCAAGGTTATCTGGAGATGGTAAAACAAACACTACTTTTTCAGATTATACCTCCCACCATACAACAAAGTGGATCAGGGGCCATTAGAGCTCTGAAGGTACCCATACCACAGGCTGTGGTCTCACCTAACATCAGCTGGATACTCTTCTTCTAAAAGATGCATTTCTTTAAGTGGTTGAAAACTCATAGCTGGTTATGCTGGAAGACTGAACAAGGAAAGACCAGATAGTTAAAGAGAACTCAGAAGTGAGATCAAGATCATCAGAATTAAATTGGCATGCCAGATGACTTTTCTAATTCCTAAAAAGGTCTCGTTCACTTCACAAACTTTTCCAACTTTGAGGAAACCAGGATTGGTTACTTTGGCTTAACAAGGCTGTCCGTCAAGAGTCCGTGGAACAGAGAAATTCCCATATTGCTTTGTGGAGGGGAACAAACACCTTTCACCTGTTTCAAGCAGTAAGGCACTTACACATTTAAAATCCCTATTATACAAAACACGCTGAATACTGGAATTCAAGTGTTGATTCCACGGGTATTGCCTAACTCCAGGTTTTATATCTTCTTAGACATCAGATACAGAAAGTTCACTGATGCAACTGGTTTGTACATGGCCCAAACGTGGAGTTAGAAATTGCTTCCTTAATGAATCCAGTGTTTTGACCAGCACTCTAGTTGTGCCAGAAGCCTGTACACTAAAAAAAGATGTGATCTGTCATGTCACTACCCTCACCTCCTGCCGTTCAAATTAACCCTATTTTCAAGGGAACTCTGCCTTAGAAATTATCAAAGAAAAAAAGATGGAGGCAGAGGAAGATTTCTCATTAAATTGTCAAAGAATTAAGATAAAGATCAGCTTGAGCAGCCTCCTCAGAAATCACATTTTCTTTTTTTTCAGCACCTATTATTCTCATCCCTACTGTAATCACAGGAATTAACAAATACCTTAAGTTATTTGGACTCAGATGGTTAATTATTCAAAGATGACTGTGCTGTTCAATTACATTTTTAAGGACCCAAAATTAGAAGCACTGAAGGAAAAAAGAAGAGATTTTGGCATTTTGCACTTAACTAATTTAAGTACAACAGAATGAATCTTTAGCTGGTATAGCTCAGCAAAGCACTACTGAAATGACAGCTTAGGAAATCACATTTTCCAGGCTCAATTTCTTCCATTTTCACAAGTCAGTTTTCAAAGGATGAAATTTGGAAGGAAAAGGAGAAGATTATGGAAATAAAGTGGCTAACAAATGGAACTACAGTAAACATGTTGTTATGAGATAGTAAACACAGTGAAATGTAAATCCAGCCCCATCCTTGCAATTTCTGGACACGAAGCAGCAGAATGTAAAAGATGAAAAACTCTTAAGAGTCCATTTTTGATGCAAAAAGTTAGTCCACGACTAAAGACTTCACCTATCTGCTTACCCAGAGCTTGCTTAAGGCATGAAAATGTTTGACTGCATCAGCACTTTTCAAGGACAGGTTTAAAATATCTGAACAAGCTTGTTTGGATTCTGTAAGTAAGATTTTCCTTCTAAAAACGAGGTAAATGTGGCACTGTGTTACTAACATCATGCTCAGTGACAGAAGGTTAAAATTTCAACAACACTGCTTTCAGTCTGGCAAGTTTTCAACAAGAATGGGTTCAGCATGCAACTGTGTTTAAGCAGGTATGTGCAAAATCTAGCAAGAATATCAAATTTTGTACATGATAAGTTTCTCCTTTTCTGACTTTGAGTCATCCAAAACACTTCAGATTAATTTGATAAGCCAAACAGCTCCAAAAAAAGGATTTCTTTTGCAGATTATGCATTTTTAATAAACAAACTGCTATTACAACTATTTTTTTGAAAGATTTATTTAGAAATAAATACATTTCTAAGCCTATTCCGAGCTGTTTACTTTTATACTGGGGAGGAATTAAAACTTATTACACATTTTTTCCTTTGAAATTAGAGCATGCTTTCTAAGATCATTTTTCCTTTACCCTACCTGACAGTATTTGACCGTCAGGCTAAAAGGAGCTTCAGTGATTAAGTGCTTAGTACAAGCACTTCAGTCCTTACTGGAGAGAATGTACAGACTGTGAGACCTTATGCACACAAACCTAAGGAGGAATCTGCCAGAAAACGACAGTTCTGTGTAAATGCAACAAGCTTAATTCATTAATTAAAAAGCTTGGGGTATTATAGCTTGAGCTTTAAGTGAAAACACTGCTAGTCTTGCACTTGAGTCAAGGCTCAGCTGGTTTTTCATGCAGCAGTAGCAAGAGAAGCCACCCTACGTATCAGCAACGTAACTTTTTAGACTGGAAAAAGAGGGCACACAATATTTATGTGGCAATCCAAAAACTGAACAGCTGCAATTCCAACTCCTATGCTGTGCCATTTGTTACACTGAAGAAAGCAGAATTTTAGGATGTTATTAAACACTGTTTATGGATGCTGTTTCTACCTTTACTAGTGACTGAAAGCATTCAGAAGGTCTTGTTATTATATAAAAGCTGGCATTCCTTCCCCTGACGGTGTGCTTGAAAAAGAATGCCATTTGGAAATCTTTCCTGACTGCCTGCCCTCTCCTGCACTTATTAAGCATGACTGAGAGCAAGAGGACTGGCTCCATACTAATTCTGCACTTCAGAAGAGAACCACAGTTTCAAGTTGTTGCACAGTGGCTATCAACAGCCTTGCAGGTTTTTTTTCATCCAAGTATTTGCTACCAAATTCCATACTGGCAAAAAAAAATTGTGTATGACTTCTGTGGTTTATGGGGGCTGATGGCAGGAATGGAGCTGACCAAGTGCAACTCTAAAGAGCAAAAATAATAGAAAAGGAACTAAGAAATTATTTCTAATAGTTTCCTCAGGTAGGATTCTTTCCATCAGCAAAATCAGAGCTGTATTACAGACTATAAAAATAACAGTAATCCACAGCTTGGACCTAGACAGTTATCATACCAAGAATATGAATGATTCAAGGCTTGCTCAAGAGAAAAAAACCCCACAAATTAAAAAAAAATAAATCAGGAAAACTATTTGGCCATTGAAAATTCAAGAATTTCTCAGATCTAACTGGCAAGAGAAAGCACTTGATCACTGGAACATTTGAATCCTCTGACAGCATTACTGCCCTACCCTAAACACCATTTAACATCAATCACACTAGCTAGGGCAGTCTTTGGAAGAGCCAAAAGCCCCTTGGCTAAGAAGAATACCTGATGGTGATCCAAAACACCTTCTAATTAAATTGGCAATAACCCCTGCAAATTAACATTTTTAATAAAGTGAAGCTTTACGTTGATCAAACTTTCAGAACCAGCAGATGTAAAGGAAAAAAATCCCTAACATACCAGGGAGAGTTATGAAGTCAGCATTGGTAACAAAGCCAACCACAAAATCCTCCTTCACTTACACATCAGCATTGCCCCAAAGGAAGAAATCAGATCGTGCAAAGCATGCTGTATTTTAGTGACATTTGAATATGCTGTTTACTATAGATGGTGAAAATTGAAAATCAACCTTTTTGCACAGAACTGCATTCTGCCTCTCACTTGTATTCCTACTCAGCTTCTTAATTTCACAGGCTTAATTTTCTTCTTCTTAATTTCATAGGCTGACAAGGAAAAGTACAATTATTTTCCACTCACAAGGTCCTGGATAAGCTCTGCAGACATAACCTAACTATGCTCTGAGATGCTGCAGCAGTCAGAATCAGCCTGCCACTGACATGGTTCAACAGCCCTGAAACTTGACCTAATTAATGAAATACAACTAATTATTCTTAGTGGAGGAAGGGAAATAAACCCCCTCCAGACTGGCTCGTCCAGCCAGCCCAGAGGAGCAGGAGCAGGACTGGGCACACAGCACAGTGCTGCCAGGAGGGTGCCAGCTCTGACTGCACACCTGCAAGGAGGCCTGAGCCCGTGGGCAAATCCATTTCCAGGCAAGCTTAAACTAGAAGGCTAGTGGAGAATGGATTTAAGCATTTCCTAGTCGGAATACAGATACTGGTGAGCAACAACTTGGAATGAGGATAAATAATCTTAAATGTGGTGAAAGCAAACCCAGTGATGCTCAGAATACAGCAGGGTGAAATCTGCCTTAGCAGGTTAATTCAGCTGCCTGATGAAGTATTCTGCTAATAAAGATGGAGTAGAACAATCTGTTGGTTTAGTTAAAAAAAACAATGAAAAAACCAAAACATTTTCCATAATAAAAACACCCTTGAATTTCATTACAACCAAGTTCATTCTGCTTCTTCCAAACTGATAACTGAATGTCTGTAAAACAAATGACATGACCTGAATGTATACAAGATTTCCTGTGATATGAACTGTTAAATGCTAATATTTTATTCAATCAAATTTTGTACCAAAATACTTCTATTTCAGCTGGTTATGTTACATAATAGTGATGAAAAATTATGTACTATTCAAGTAGGAATATTTTTATATGGATGGAGAAAAGACTTCCATGTCCCTACTCTGCCTGGCACTTGGAATTGTAGAACAGGAAAAAGAAAAAGCAATTTAATTTTTTCTTTCCCCCTAAAGAGAAAGCAAGATCAGACTTTCTCATCTTTACCAGGTTAAAGATGCCTCGTTTTGCTACGTGATGAAAATGAAGAACGATTTCCCTTTGATTTAATCTGTCCTGATAACATCAAACTGGCTTAGATGATAATGTAGGAGTTGAGATGTGTTCCTTTCCTCCACCCACAATGACACGCTTTCTGAATATAAGTGCAGCCCTATTATCTTCCCTTTTTATGCTCTTTATTCTACCATCTTCATTTCAGATCTTACTAAACTCCCATCAGAAACTGAAATGGCAAACATGGCAGAGTGAAAACAGCCACAGAGACCGTTAAGAATATCACACGTATTTATGGAGAACCAGGAAAAGAAAGGAAATTAATCCACTGTATAAGATAATTACAGATAAATCTCAAATACTAAAATACTCTCAAGTGGAACAGTTTGACACCATATTACAGACTACATTGCAAACCCAAATCTATCATATATATCTCACACTCTGAGGTCTGAAGGTTTTTTTTTCTAAATAATACAAAAATATCTTCATTATTTGACATTTAAAGAAAGGAATAAAAATCCCTGAGTAAGCCAAAGACAACTAATATGTATAGCTTCAGAAAACACACTCAAAACCAAGACTGATTTTAAGGCAGCTTCCAACCTCAGACAGAACACAAACAGAAAACTGATGTGTCACAGAAGAAAAAAAAAATCTAATTAATGGGTAGATTTGCATTGACAATAGGCTTTAAACTTATAACTGTCTTTGCTTCCCTGCTTAATTTGCAGCTCTTAGACAGGTACTATTGCTACCATTAGGACAACAGCATCAATATGCCCTTAAATTCAAATGAAAATAGGAATACACGTTGACTAACAGGGTGCGCCGTTTCAACAGGAAAAAATAAACCCCAAGAAAACAAAAGCAGCTGGCAGAAAACAAGCACACTAGCCAACTACAGTAAGCTGGTATTTGCATTTCCAGATAAATAAAAGTCAGTTTCTTCCACTGAGGCTTTGAAGTCAAAGCAAGTATCTTGCAACAGTATCTGNTTGCAACATTATCTGGGGGGGGGGGCAGAATACGATTTACTTTAAAATTACAACTAGATTCAGATTTCAGAATATTCAAAGAAAGTGGTGCAAAAGTACATCCTCAAATGATATGCTGTTTGTGGGCCTACATTGCAAAGTCTGTAGACTCTAATCATTGTCCATCTCCATACAGAGTCAATCACACACACTCTGAAAAAAAAACTACCTCCCCAGTACAAATGCCATCTTTTCAGATCAGCTTGGAGAGTATAAAGTAGATATTTCTTGTTCTTTTATTGTTTCAGTGTTCTGCTTGCACAAATATATTCTGGTTTTGTTTAATTTTAACTTCGACTTGTCTGAGAAATTTGGATTAGAACTAGAAGTGAAAAAATTCCCAGAAGGTGATTTCTAATGTGGATTTGCATTGGTCTTGTGGCAATGTGCTGAGGAAGAGGCCTGGGAGCAAACAGGGGTACTCTGAAATTAGGAAAAAAAAATAATGAGCAAGGATAAATATTCTCTTCAGATCTCTACCATGCCAAAGAGAAACACTGGAAGCAGAGAATAAAGATGAAATGGTCTCCTAAGAATTTGCGACCTCTCCCCTTCCCCCAAAATTCACAGATTTTCCTCATGAGACATCAGTGGATGCTCCAAGACTTACGTAGCTTACTTCAATAAACAAAATGTGCTATTTAGGTCATAAAATTTCATCAAGTCAGTCTTTACACAACTAATATGTGGCACGGGTATCATATGCCACATCAGACCAGAAGAGCAGCTTCCCTGCAAACACACTTCAGGGATATCTTGGGAGAGAACAGGACACTGACACTTCTTGTTACCTAAACCCTTAGCATTTTTTTCTATCCTGGGAGAGTTCCAAAATGCTCTACTCTTCTGATAAACCCATCACTCCCCCAATCAATATTAATAGACTGTCCGAAATCAAATACTGAAGTGAAACCAATCAGCATATTTCTATCACGGAGCTCCAATACCTCAGGACATTTCCCCCTGCAGCTTGGCGGTGGCAATCTACACTCTTGCCCATCAGCAGGAGGGCTCAGAAGATAACCAGCTGTCGTGCTCTGGCATGTGACAGGATTTTGGTATGCTGAACAGAATGCTGTGTGATAGAAGTTATTTACAGAAGTCGTTTTTAATACCAAAAGCAGTATGCTCAGTATACAGGAAGAGTGCAAAGACTTCTAAGCATTTTCCCCTTAAAGGCCAACACTGAAGTTAAATGGAGCACATGTTAGCAGTCAAATGTTTTCTTCACAGGCCAAATCGGTAGTAGTTGTGGCTACAATACAGACTTTGATTGTCTAGTTCAAAACCCCTCCAAAGTAATAATTAAAAATAAAAAAGAAATCAACCAACCAAAAGAAAAACGACAACAAAACCAAACAAACCCCAAAACATTTAAAAAGCAGCAGTCAGGGGGCCCATCTTGTTCAGAGTGCACCAGAGCAAAGAGGCTTTCTGGTCTGCAGTAGTGTTTTCAGCTGAGGGAAGATGGCAGGAGATTCCCCACTCTTCTTCCAGGGTGGTGGCTTTAATGCTGTTCCCAGGACTGTATTGCTCTGTTGCACAACCTGTGGATAGCCCTTGCAGGACCAGCTCAGTTCGGGTGAGTGAGGTCCATCCTTACCAGGGCATACCTGTCCGTGACCTTTTCCTCTGCTTTTTACAAAGGCAATAGATAGGAAACACAAATAAACCTGCCAGAAGAAAACAAGGAAGAAGAAAACCATAGTTAAATGCGATCCTTTGTGTGCATGATGTTCTTTCAGTGTACATGGAGCATTCCATGTCTCCAGAGAACTCGGAAGAGGAGTTTGGAGAAGCAGAAGAAACACCAGCCTGCAACTGTCTCCCCAGTAGCAAGTTCAGCTCCACTTTCCATTGACCACAGATTCCCACTAACCCCACTCCTGTATCTGACCAGCTAACTCCTGAACCGTACTGGTTTGTATAAGATGAGGATTTGTAACTTTTAAAAGCAGTCTGGCAATCCTTAGATCCAAATCCAAGGATGATTTAACTAGTTGTCAACCACTAAAATGGTATTCAGCTATGAGACTGAGGTTACTGTAACAGTTGCACTTTCCTATAAATATTCAATGCTTTATTAATCACACTGCTTTTCTTTATTGCATCTTATCTGGCCATACCTAGGACAGGACTTGACTGGCACGCTGGGTATTGTTACAATTATGGTTATTCTATTACTGCAAAACCATCTTAATGTTTAATATAAGCAAAGAGTGTATTTTTTCCCAGCATACATTACACCAGATTGCTAAGCAAACTAAGATTTTACTGGCATTAAGAAGTCTTTACGGCCTGTAAAGATGCCACAAAATAACACTATAAAAGAAAAATGTTTAAGATAAATGTCTGTATTTGTACAGGTGTCTGTCTTCTGTTGAAATGATGAGGGCAATGGTTTTAAATGAGAAAGGAGTGGATTTAGATGAGAGATAAGGAGGAAGTTCTTCACCAGAAGAGTGTGGAACCCTGGAACAGGCTGCCCAGGGAGGTGGTTGAGGCCCCATCCCTGCAGACATTCAAGGTGGGGCTGACAGAGCTCTGGGCACCCTGCTCTAGGTGAGGATGTCCCTGCTCTCAGCTGGGGGATGGACTGGATGGCCTCTGGAGCTCCCTTCCAACCCAGACATGTCTATGTTTCTATTTTACTGCCAAAGCAAACAGCAGATGCACACCAACATGAGCAAAATTCTACATTTAGCAATAGATCTTATTTCATTTCTGTGTGAGAATTCAGTTAAGCCAGGCAAAGAGCAGATTTGCTAGAATAACTACCTGCTCACTAATGCAACCACGTTAACAGAGCTTTGACATGGTATCTATCAAGAGTTCACAGTTCCCTTTCTTCTGATGGAATCCAGTTTGGCAGCCTATGCACTGAATGGGATTTTGAGATTGATTCATCCACTTTGCTGCTTTTGTTGTTGCATCATCAAGCTCCTGGGACTCTGCCTAATGCCCCAAAAAAATACTGTCATGAATATGGCCCAGATCTTAGAATTGGGATCCACTGTAGGGATTTATACTGAAAAAATACCTATGAAAATTGTAGTTTGTGTCTGTCTCTGAAATGAAAATGCTGAGATGTCATTCAGAAAGTCACTGCAAATTCAGAATCTCACACATCTGTAACTCTTACCTATTACAACAGCTATGGCTCCCAGTGCCAGTCCCAGAACCAGTATCAGGGGTGTAATGAGTAGTTTTCCAGCTGAAATACAAAATTCATTAAGTAATTCAAAGCAGGCATTTTAATTTTCCTTTTCCAGTCATTCAAAAATACTTCTATATTGCATTCCCCAAAGCTGATTTTGTTTTGTAATACTTCACCAGGATTCCTATTTGTAAACTCATCCTGCAAATCCAGCTAGGAGCTATCAGCACTCAGAACCACAGAATCATCTAGGTTGGAAGAAACCTTTAAGATCATCAAGTCCAAATCCCTTCAAGGGAATGTGACAACTATCAAGCTACTATCATTTGGCTTCTCCAGGATCCTACCGTACAGCAACCACCCTGGAAAGATGCCAAGCAAACCAGCATCTTAGAGAGTTTAGCTTAGCTCAAGGTGATGAGACCATCACCTCTCAATGTGCTTCTGCTTGCTTTAAAAGGTCACGGTGAAGTCCTTGTGCACAGTGTGATTTAGGTCTAAATCAATCCACAGCTAAGTCTATTTTGGATCAACTTTTAAAAGGCTGTGTTGCTGCTCTTACATAAGGCAGCGAGGTGGTGCAGCACACCAGCTAAAGCACAAGACTAAGAACAAAGAAAACATGCTCCTGTTCTTTACTGCTGTTGAGCTCACGAGCTGTAAAAATGCAGGGAGAGAAAGCAGGGTCACTTCTGAATCACTTAGGTTGAAAGTGAACTTTGAATCCAAGTTACCCTTGCGTTAGATGCTTTCAGCTGGAGGGCAGAATCTCCCTGTCTGGGTTGGCTGAGTGGCTGGACCAAAGAGGTCCCTCGTGTCAGCTGTCTGAAAATGGAGCAGGGTGGGTGTTTTAACCAAACAGCAGTCTGGTCAGGGATCCAAAATGGAACATTTAGCATGTGTTTGAAAGATCACCTCTAGAAATGAAGGGCAAGTTGAGTTTGTTACCTCTCTCTTCCCTGCCCTTCCCTCTCTCAAGTCACTTGCATCAGCTTTCAGTAAACAGATTACTTCATTCAACAGTGATGTAAACCTCTCCAGAACCTGAGCCACTAATTTGGGCAGTTTGAAGGGAAAAGGAGATATTTTGGAAATATTTACAGCAGTTAAATGAATTGGTCCTTTTCATGCTTGGTTTTGATAGCTTTTAAATTTCATAGGAGTGTCCTGGGCTGGAAACATTAATTCCTAGAAGAAAAAAAATTGGCAAATATTATTGGTATTACTCTAGTTGCTGGGCATCCTCATGGTAGACCTTCTAGGGCTTCACTGCATCACATTCTATACACACAGAAGCAGCCAAATAAATTACTCAAGTGTAGACAGGAGAAGGAATGTAGAGTGATGGAAAACCTAAAGAAAACTCCCAACTGAGCAATTACAAACCTTTAAAAATATGACCAGAGCCTTTAGCAATATCAAAGTAAAGCTTATAAAAGATTGTTTGAAGGTATGAAGTCTCTTTACTAATAACTGTAAATAGGATGGTAGAAAATGATGATGTTTGGTACCAAAATTATTAAAAATTTAAACCACTGAACTGGCAATTGAGTAGAGAGTCTGCAGAAAGAGCTAAGGTAGCTTTCTGACTGGAGTAATTCCTTTGCAGACACAAAGAATAGGTTCCTGAGCTAATTCTGTGTAAGAAGTTGTTTGCTTACATTTGACAAATTAACTCAAAGCTGAAAGAAAGCACAAGTGTCATTTTCCTTCTGCCTGCAAATATCATCTTTTGAGTATGGTGTAGTTCCAAGCTCTTATCAGATAAAATGACCTTTCATCATCATGGGACAGCATCTCCTTTTGGTTATCAAGGAACTCTTTCTAATGGTTAAACTCTAAAAGGTATTTGGTTTTACCCTTGTATCTCCTTTTTAATCAGCACTGTATGAAACAGTTAGAAGATGTTTCATTTTACACATCTGAAGTGAACACCACTTCGTATCAAAACCCAGTTTGACACACAGCATTTGTCTTGGTGTGAAGGATTAGGAGGCTCTTAATCAGAGGGATATCTACTGCAGGCATTAAACTTCACAAAGATCCACTGTCCTACAGCTGTTAGCTCTGAGACTGCTACTTGAGAGAGCAAATGTAAAACTACCTTCAGAGCTGAATGAAATCTTGGGTCATTAGTCCACCTGGTGAACCCAGCAGTAGGCTGTGATAGGTTGGTAATGTTCAGAGCTGGTTTTTAAGGATAACTTTGGAAGAAATGGTTGTAAACAGGAAAAGCTTCAGGAGAGAACCTTTTCACAAGTCTACTCAAATTAATGGTAAACAATTTCTCTTCTAGGTTACTCAGTATGAAGATTTAGTTATCTGTGTGGCCTGGTTTGAGCCAGACCAGAATGAATTCTGTTCAGTGACTCACTCTCATTGAGATCTTACATCTATTTGATCAGTGCTGGGGACAAACTCACTAGGTAGACCTTTACACTCTAATAGTTCACAGGCACAGATTAATTCTGTTGAAGTTTTACAAAGACAGCTGACCTTGCCAAATTTCCACCATTCAAGATAACAGAATCCACAACCTGAACTAACCCTGCACCACAGTTAGGGATTATACCACCTTTAAAGAAAAATATCAAGAGATTTAACCTTAAAATTTAATGCCTTCTTAAAAAAAGCAACCCCACATGTGAGCTTGTTTGGAAAAAATAAAAGAAATCTAGGCTGGCTCACACATGCCAATCAAAGCCAAAATCAAATCCAAAGGTGGAAGAACAGTGTCCTGAATTCCTGAACTGTAATCTGATGTAAAATTGCTGATTTCTTATTTTCACATATGAGTTCTACTAGGGCTCTGGAGTGGTTTGGTTGTTATTCATGAAGTGTTATCAGGATCAATATTAAAATTTAGAGGTTTTAACAGAAAGCTATGAGAAAAGTAAGCTGAGGCTTTCAGCTTTGCTAATCTTTCTTGGTTTAGTAATTAAGGCAAACCACAAGTACACTGGCAGACGTGAAATGAAAGTAAAATACATCTTCTCTGGGTGCTTTGTAAATATGAACATACATCTTCACCCCTGAACTTTAACTCACAAATCCACTTTCCATTTCTTTTCTGCCTCCAAGGCCCTGTTTGCAAATAAGCTAGTTTTACTTTTTACTAAGAAAAGCTGTTTCCTTTTAAAAGGAAAAGGTTGTGTTTTATTGTTTCCTAAAGCAACAAACAGGGAAAACAGAAAATTTCCTTAATAGATCCCCAAGTTTTTGTCAGGTAACACAACCATTTCCTATAAAGGTACAAAGAGCTTTACATGCTGTAAACTCACTACAATGACTGAACCTAATGTACATATAAGATACCAAATCAGGTAATTATCTACTTCATCTGATTTTCTTGTGCTTCTCGAGACTGAGAAAGGTATTTATCAGGTTCAAAAGCAAATTACAAGTGCCTTTTTTCAATAAAAAACCCTCACATTTTTGGTCTCTTATTCCTATGAGAAAAAATTAATGTATATGGTGGTATTTTGGTTTAAGCTGGATTTTATCTGACCCAAAGTGAACAGTTAAGCATCCTCCTATTTTTGCAACTGATAAGAACAGATACTACACTTGATCTTAGCCCAAAGGCCGAGCAGCAAGTTGGACTAGATGACCTTGAAAGGTCCCTTCCAACCCAAACCATTCTGTGCTTTTTAACAGGCAAACCCAAGTGGTTTTTCAAACACAGATCAGGTTCAAATCCAAACAATGCTTTATTCAAACAGATCCTTGACACTGAGGTCCATATAAAGGAGGTTCTTGCTCCAATGATGCATTTCTCCTAATGCTTTCAGAGTAACAATCACAGCCAGCAATGTGCCTATGGACAGCATTTTTCTAGTTTGATCACAGATGATTAAAAACTTAGGAAACAGAAACCATCAGAAGAGGACACAATACTTATTTTCACTCTACCTATTGAAAAATACATTAATAATGTAATTAAATACATTTAATAAACCCCCTTTCACATAACTGATCAGCCTGCCCATCCACTAGTTAACTGAACTATTACTGACCCCTCCACCCCTCCCCATCACCTCATTCTGCAGCTCTCCACAAGCAACATTTATCCACTCACCACAGACAGAGCCTCTCACTAATCTCCTTAAATGTGGTCTCTCGGGGAGGTAGCGGTATTTGCATCCAAAGATACTGAGGTTTGAGGTGTGATCTCCAAAGAAACGGAGCTGGCGATATCTCTCCCCGCAACGGTAACAGAAATTAGTGTTGCACTGTGAACAGGTCATGTGGTCACACCCTTCTGTTCTCTGGATGTGGATCTGTATGGAAAAAAAAAGAAAACTTATTTCCCCCCCTCCCTAAGCACAGGAAAGTAGGCACTGTCCAGGGGAGTCCATAAAAAGAGAGAGTAAGCAACCCCCTGCTTCACTCAGCAAAGACAATGATGGTTATCTAAGGCATGTTTCAGAGCAGCAAATATGAGTTGTTTTCATTTCCACACATAATTTTCTATCCAATCCTCCTTTATTAAACACTCTTTGTATCAGAGGAGAATCTGAGCGGTCCTTGCCCTTCCTGGAAATGTTTTTATTATTTAAGTAGCACATTAGCACCGAGCTTTATTAAATATAAAAGCAGCACAGTAAATACAATGATGAACTCTGTCTGACCCCTCCGCAGACGGCACCTGTGGCCCAACTCCCTTTCCCATCACAAATTGATTTGGCATTTTGTAATAAACACCAGAGCAGCTCTGCTGTTACAGGGAAGGATTTGAGAAGAGGGGATTTTTGTTGTTGTTAAAAAGAGGAGATTCTGCAAGCCATGTAAAAGAATTACACCGAGCTTTCGTAATCCCCACAGTAAAATGTGAAGCTGGGCTGCTTGGGTTCTACATCCGTCTTTCACAGAATGGTAGGGGCTGGAAGGGGCTTCTGGAGATCACCTGGAATGTCCTGTGTTCTGCCTGCTGTCCTTGTCCTGTCACTGGGCACCACTGAAAAGATTCTGGCCCCTTCCTCTTGACACCCATCCCTTCCACATTTACAAACACTGCCAAGATCCCCTCAGTCTTTTCTTCTCCAGGCCAAACAGCTCCAGGTCCCTCATCCTTTCCCATCAGAGAGATGCTCCAGCCCACTGCTCATCTTCATATCCCTTCGCTGGACTCTCCCCAGTAGTTCCCGGTCTCTCTCAAGCTGGGGAACCCAGAGCTGGACAGAATACTCAGATCTTGAGTATTCAGCATTCATAGACAGACCGACCTAGCAATTATCCCCCTCCACCCCGAGTTCAAAAATTAGTGACTACTTATCTGTACATCTATCACTGTCTTGAAAAACTGCAAATTTGGAACAACTGTACTTTGTGTGCTTTCAAACTCTCACTTTTTTGTGAGGAGAAATTTTATTAAAAAAAACAGATAAAAAACTCAAACAGCCTTAGTTGCAGAGCTTGGGCTCCCTACCATCTGCAGGCATACTGACAATGCCAGATGAACTTTGCATGGTTCAATGAGGCAGCTTTTCCAGCCTAAGGCACGATACCTCACCCGTTCAACTTCACCTCTGGTTCACAGGGACATGCCTCCCTCCCCTCAGGAGAATCCACTGACAGAGATGGATTACAGATCTATAGGTTGTGCAAGTGGTGACCGCTGGGTCAGCTATCCCACGAGTGCTCCTCTGCCGTTGGCAACACCGCGGCAGGCAGCCAGGGGAAGGCAGAGGCCTGGGAATGCAGCCCGCTGTCGTCAGCCGCAGTCGCATGGCGGTGAGGGCCTTGTAACCACAGGCTCCCCGGCGGCACTCTGCGGGTGGAGGGGGTAAGGTGAGGGCACTGCAAGCCCAGCTTCTGCCTCCAATATTCAGTCAGTGTTGCTGGCTTCATCCTGCATTCGGAGCCTGCTCAAAGCCAGAGATCTTATGGGAAAAGGTTTGATCAGAAACCCAAGAATGGCTCCTAGAACAAGGGGGGCAAAAATGACACTAACGAGAAAGTGCACAGAGCTCAGGGCCTTAAGGAAACAACTGAAATAGCACAGTGGATATTGCAGACCCTCACTTTACCCCCTCTGCATCTTACGTGCCCTCTCTCACAGAAATCTTCCAGGGAAATTGCTTCCAAGAGATCTGAGGATGTGAGTGGCCGTTTCTCCCCCACCACTGAAGAAATCCTGGTGCACACCTTTATCCCTCTGTACACAAGGACACTCCTCCCTCCACAGGATGAGAAATAATTTAGAGTACCTTCAAAAAACTATGCCCCAAGGTATTGGATAATGCTCCTATTAATCAGAACAGCGAAACCACAGAGAAGTGTATACTCCTTGATTTGCACTGGCATCCTTGTTTACTGAAATTTCTGCTGCTGTTTAAAGCTTCCTAAACTAGAGCTGCTGTTTGGTGTTTCACCAGACGGTGTTTTTGAAACCTGGGGTAAGATAACACCAACATGAATTACTTCCTTGGCTTGCTGGAGTGTAAAAAAACTTCTAGAAAGGAAGCATTTTGCTGCAAAGATGTTGCAGCAAGAAACTGTAAAAAATAAAACAGCAGTGGGAAAAGAGAAGTAAGGTTTTAGAGTTTTATGAAGAGGCATCTAATAACACATAGCAAAGTTGCACTCATTAGCCAGCTCCCACTAGAACAAGACCAATGTTTTTTGGGCAAGTCTTACTGAGAAAAATAGTCTGAGCTGAGTTTCTCAAAATAGTGTACAATAAATTTGTAAAGGTTTATTAAAGACCAAAAAAAGGACAAAATTAGTTTCCAAGATAGTTTTAAAGAAGCAGTATCTTTTGCAGCATTACCACAGTGTCATATTGTCACAGGGGGAATCTATAATGATGTATTTTGACAGCATGTAACAATTTTATTTGCATTTCTTCAAGAGCAGGTAAATGTATGCTGGGTTAGGTGCACTAAAGCTGTGCCCACTTACAGGAAGTAATCAAGTTGAAGCCTCTTTCACAGTGCCCACTGGTACTGACATCACAAAGGATTCTGTTCTTTCAAAGCACTGGCCCAAAACCACTGAAAAACTTCTAAAAGCTTGCCTAAGGATCTGCCTACACATCATAAGTGACCCTGTTTTGTCACCTGCACGCCCAGACAAGATAAAAAACTTCTGTGGTACAGCTACTTAAAGAGTTTATGTGCAAATAGAATTATCTCCAGAAGAGATGTGTAAAATATGGTCACCCAAACATTGCCTTTGCGAGTCCAGAACAAGGAGACATCAAATAGTGTGTTAACAACTCTGCTTCCTCTGTCAGTTTTCCCTCTGTTTTATTTGGAAATATGACAGTCATCTGATTGGATGTTATTTTATAGAGAGGTTTTGGGGGGGATAGCTCAGAGAGAGGCACTCCTATTCATTCTCCTGACTCCCAAATGATTTACTGTTAGTATTTTTATCCCCATGTGCCCAGACATCTATTAATGCTTTGATGAAGATGTGGCATTTATAATTACTCAATAACTAATTAAGAAAGAAAAATAACAGTACCACTAACTGCTAAGTGGCCCTTTTGGTTACTTGCTCTTTGTAGATTTAAGAACAATGTGTTGATACAAACATTTTGGAGGTTGCAGGCAGGAAGAATATTTTTCACCTCTGAAGAAAACAAAGATATCAGGATTGGGGCAGCAATATAGAAAAGCCCAGATTCCTTCTTCAATATGCACTTGTAGAACCACATCACCAGAAAGGACGGGTAACAAAAGGTTCTTTTCTCCACGAGTTTCATAACCTTCCATACTGCCTCCCACCATGCAGGACATTTCATTTTCTTTTGATTCAAAAAAAGAATGCAGCCTCAGGTGTGCAGGAGAAAGGCTAAACAGCTAATTTCAGAGCTTTCTAAAGTTTTCTTAGTGTGGTTACTTTTTTGTTGTTTTGCTTGGGTTTTTTTTTTTGTTTAGTTTTCTCTTGTGGGTTTTTTTGTTTGTTTTGTTATCTTTTAATGGCAAGCTATGGCAACACCAGCATTTCTTTTTCCAAGACCAAAGAAAGACACTACTAAACTAATAAACACTCTCTTATTTGCACTGGGTAAGGCTCAAAAGTGTGACACGTGACAAAAATACATGTCAGACATCTACAAGTAAATCTTCCCGTTCAGTATTTGTTTCCTACAAAGTGTTCCACTTTCCTTACTCAGTCCTCTCCATGAAGAGCAAGAGATAGGTTCAGATGATGACTCCCTTTTAAAAAAAGGAGGAGAGTCTCTCACCACTATGATACTGTCCAGGTTTTGACTTACTACTCTCAGTAGCTAGAGATAAGAGCTCTGGTTAAAAAATAAATCAAATTTGTCCACCTTCCATAAGGGCTGCTGGGGCAAGGGTGTGTGGGGCTGCTGTGTCTCTTAAGTAGTGGGAAAAGATTTCCTATCTTGGAAAAGATTAATGATATTTTTTAGGGTGTGAGACTGCACTTCAGTGTTGAAAATTAGTTCATGAGAATGGGATTAAATGTTAGTTTTTCACAAGCCTAAAAACTGCTGGTTTTGCCAAATGTTAAAGTCTGCCTTAGTACTCTCAGAGTACTTTCTGCCCTACTCAGAAATTGAATTCACTCGAGTTCTTTGGAAAACCTGACAAAGGGCATCATCTCTCTCTAAACTTTGACATTTCTTTAAAGCTTTATTTTAGGAGTAATTTTGTCTGTTCATCACCATTCATCATCAGCACGCATCAAAGCCCCCCCTTATGATTTCCATCTTTCTTTTCCATGCAAAGATTCTGCAGAATCAGTGTGGGAAGCAGCAGGTAAAACATCTGACCTGGGTTTTTTTATCAATAAGTCATTGACAAGAATCTGCACAGCAAGTGTCAATTACATTTCCAATGCCAAGCAGAAGCTACAAATATTTAAATACATCTTTAAACAGTCTGAAGCCACTACCTACAAGCCAAGGGAGAGCAGCTCACCTTGCATTTTGGACACTTCTGGGCATTCCTCTGCCCGTGTTCGATTTCATTGGCCCAGTGACGCAACAGCTTGTCTCCCTTCTTGTATTCTTTGCAGTTAACACCTTCATGCCAGGGAGAGTGGCACTTGAAACACCAGACAAACTGGCAAGATGGACACTGGATCTGTACAAATGAGAAAACACCACAGGTTTGCAAGCTGGGCGCTGACCCAACTGGTAAGCCCATTTTAAAACCACTGCTCTTCAATTAAGAGAGGGGCTGCCCAGCAAAGGCCTAGCATCTTTTGAAGGGTCTGCTTTAAAAACACAAGTTGTACTTTTTCCTTTAGAAGAGGAAAAAATACAGAACTAAGTGCCAAAAGTAGGAAAGGCTCCAATCAAAGCACAAGTAGCTTGGTTTAAGCATAGGAGCTGCTTCTCTGCTCACTGTATTGCTCAAAAACCGAAAGACAAAATCCAGGAAGCTTCTTTGGTTGCCTTCAATACCTGTGAGTTCACCTAAAAATTAACAGCCAATTTTCAGCGCCGTGGATCTTGGTCTTCTGGTTATAAACTTCACTGCCAAGGCAATTACCAGGGAGTACCTGGTCTTCCAAAGGGGCTCTACAGGGCCCAGAAGGGGTTCTGAAGCTTATGTTAGAAGTGGTCCTGGGAAGAGGGTGCAAGAACAGGGACGTCAATCATGAGGCCACAACGACCACCTAGAAGTGAGGGACCTTTACTCTTGGCTGCGTAAGGGCAAGCTGAGGCTGTGCCAAAAACCCACTTGCTACAGACCATGATTAATGGCAAAAGACACAAGCCAAGTGCTTTAAACTGAGAAAGGCTCTATTCTTCCTGCTCCTTGGGTTTCAAATCATTGTGTTAAACACACCATCATCATCACGTCTTTCTTCAGAGCCCAGACATTCTTCTTGAGAAAAAGAGACACAAATTGTAGGTGCTTATCTGTTGAAAGACAGGCCTCCTACCTGGATCATGACTAAGGAAAGCAAGAACTAGAAGCCACGTTAGACAAAGGCACAGCTAGGCTCCCCAGACATCTGCAATTCTGCTGAGTTCAGCAACAAAGTGTCTCAGCCTGAAAGAAGGGAAGGCACATCCCTCAAGTGACTGCTCAGCTCCAGTTGCAGCCCTAGCTTTGTACCAGCTGATGGATGGAACTGAGAAAGGAATTCAACCAGCCAAAAGGAGGCTTTTTGGTTGTATTTGTGCCCAGATCTGTTTTACCACTGAAGCACAGATATGTCTGTGCTGGCCATGCACAGTGTGGGGCTGCTGCTCAGGAAACTACATCCGAGGGTATGGCCACAGGTGAGGCCCCCAGAATGTATTTCCAAAGTCCTCACTCACCCCAGGTGCCGTGGCCTCTGCTCAGACACACCAACTGGTGGTGTGCTGCCTCAGCTCCACTTAGAGTCCTCTGATCTCGCTTAAGTATTTTCCTGGGGAGCAGCCAAAATTATTATTTACATGTGCAATTCCTACATCCATCACTACCAGCAGGCTAATACAAAGCTGAGCTGATCCCTGATGCATGAGGGAGAAATGAAGCTGCCTGGGAAGCTTCACGCTATTCCCCAGATTCTAGAAACAAGAGATTGCATTTAGTTTATTTGCTTTTTAATATTTCACGTTAAAAACCTGACACCATGGGTCAGGATGTGCATTTTGATGACCTTCACTGACTTGTTTTTCATTGGTTATCTTTAACTTCATCTGTAGAAAACAAATGTTTGTTTCTTTGTTTTTTTTTTATACTGCAGCAATATGTAGCAGTCATTAGTTTCATTTGTATAAAGTGATGCTCCTCTGCCTGTGCAGCACTTTAACAGTGGACTGTATGATGTGCTGCTCAATACATCACTTCAGCCTACCTCTACCTGAAGATCAGTAAGTGGAAGAATGGAAGCTAATGGCCAGGAGAATGAATAAATTCCTCACTACCCATAAGACAGCATTTCCCCCTCCAGATCCTTCACCCTAAGGGCTCAAGTGCAAAGAGCAACAACATCTAAAAATGGACAGATTTTCTTATTAAACACATTAACAGTTTAGTCAGCTACCATCTACTGCTCATTATCCTTGTAAGGAAAAAAAACCTCAGATAACAGACCTGCATTTAAGTGTTAGAATACCCACATATCCTTCCTATCACACAGATCCAAAGATAGTGTAATATTAAAATGGATGAGATTCTGCTACCCTGTGCCTGGGGCAAGTGTGACACTGCTTTCTATAGCTACAAAGTGAGTTTTCCTCAGGCACACAGCAAGGTACCCGACACACACAGAAGAAAAATGCACTTACTACATGCTCCCTGTCACTGAAATAAGTTACTAAGACATTGGTAGCCAGCACAAAACCAGGGAACAACAACAAATGACATTTGTTTTGAGATGAACACCACATTAAAGCTGCAACATGTGAATTAGAAAAATTATTACTTTTTGCATGAAAACAGGGTAATGACTAAGGCCAAGATAGAGTATAAACCAAAAGTAATACAAAATACAACCAGTGTGCTTTCTCTGATGCTAAAACAAAGGGGACAAACTAACCCACATCCCTGCTTCCCAGATGGATTCTCCTCATAAAAACAGTTTAACAGGAAAGGGGAAGATTCCCACTCTGAAGAACCTTAGGAATAGCATATAATTGCAAGAAATACAGCAGCCACCAGGATATATGTTTGATTTTATACATACACACTGACATTAGCTGGTTCCAAAGATGTTACTTAGAATGTACTGAAATACAGCATAAGGCTACAACCACATCAACTTGGAATAGCATTTGTTACCATGAGTGGCCCCAACTAAATGAAGCAAGCTAGCAGGAACTGTCTGCTTCATCACAGTTTGGAGTTCCTAGTTTCTTCTTCCACCTGTCACCTCTGACAGGTGACAGAGTTTTGATAACTGCCTCAAAACTGGTAAATAACTTTTACATTTTGAATGGGCCACTTGACTTTGTTGTTCAGTGCTGAATGAATATATGTATTGAAGGCAAAGAGATGTTCTTTTAAGCACTCATGAACCTCACTCTTCTTTGAACTCGTGGCTGAAATACAAACCCCTAAACCTATTGAGACTCGGATGCATTGTGACACCAGCGTGCTTAAGAAATAGGAACACAACAGGACAATTACAGCAGCCTTCCAGATTCCTGTTCCATTCTGGTTTTATGAAATTAAAAACAAAAATTAAGTATGACTTGCTTTGTTTCAGTATTATTGCATGTAATCATGCTAATGAGGACACATTAACTGTATATCATTTAAAGCACTAAAAAAGTATTGTGTCCAGCAAAGATGACAAACTATATCTGAAAAAAACCAAAGCATTAATCTAGTGGGTTTTCCAAATATGATTTTCCTCACACAAACATTGATTGATTTATTTTACAAGCCCCATTTCAGTGGATCAGCACTGAGGGGGTGGATACATACACACAAAACTTCTAGGCCATCTGGAGGTCAGGCTCCCTTGAAATAGAAAAGATGACACAACTTGTCATAGTAACCCTTTTGGTCCTCAGCTTTCTGAAATACCGACCTTTGAGGCTAACATTTTCCATTTTCTTAGCTAGCCTCCTTTCTGGGTACTATTCTGGTTATTTTCCTTCCTCCCAGGAAAAGACCTTTCAGAAATTGGCAGGTAACTTCAACACAAAATCCTGCTCCGCGTGAGATCATCTCAGCAAAACTGACTGCAGCTTAAAATTCTTCTGAGAGCCTGAAGCTACAAAGCTTAGTGGGATCTTCTGCTGCTTGGTGGAATGGTAGCTCTACCATAGGATGGCCAAATTAATTGTACAACTAACTGATTACATCAATTACAAGCTCTAGGTACAGCTACACACTCACTTCATTCCAAAAAAGGCATCCTGCCAAAACAGCTGCCACCTCCTCATCACTAACCCATCCCCTCTCTTGTACCAGCTGAAAACAAGCAACAGCAAAACAAACAAATCTTGTATCCCATCGGAGCTGATCTTTTGATCCAGCTCCCAGTGTGACACCAAAACATCAACAGGAGAAAAAGCAAGCTGGCAGGAATGAGCAGCTGAGAGCAAAGAGGGAGAGCACAGCAAAATGACCACGTTCACAGCAGTTCAGGCTCAGGGCAGATCATCTGGTTTGTAGCCATGAAGGTATTTGCTACACAAGGTTAAACTCTGATCCAAAAAGTGGGGAACTGGTTAATATGAAGTACACAGATCCACTGCATCACAGCATCTCTGGAGGTACAGATTCCTACTGGATCTAGAACAAGGAGTTCCAGAAACTCTTGGGGGTTCACAAGACAGTTTATATAACAACTGCATTGAAAAAACATTTATGTTTCCAAAGCCAAGCACTCAAGTCCTTCTTTATGTGATGTGTCTCTTGACAGAAACAAGAAAACCTCATTATGAACTTCAGTGTTTGATAAGGCAGGAATAGGGCCCAAGAATCAAAAATTGCTGCTTCTTGCCAAGTGGCAGGTCCAAGAACCAACGTTAAAACAACTGCTGAAATAGGTAGAGAGGGAAAAACCAACCCAACCCCCAAAGCTCCCTCACAGAACAAGCCCACACACTCATCTGAAACCCACATCTCTTCCACGCACAGGAACTGAACTTGCCAAGTCTTCAATGTTTGCCCCTTTCCTCTGCACTCTGGCATACCAGCTTTGGCCAAAGGTTTATTAGGATCTTGTCTACAACCAAGTCTTATACTCCCAGTCTGAGTCATATGAGGGGGCTGGGAGACTTCCTTACTTAAAGTTGGATCCATTTTTGATACAAATATTTGAAAAAAAGGAAACTAAATAGTCACACCTCTCTGTTGTACTGTCCTAAGTGACAGTAATGGGAGAGGAAAGGTTTGGACAGCAAGTTTCCCCTTTCCTCCCCTCCTCCTCTCTCAATGTACATGCACCAGTTAGCCTTCCAGGCTCAGCACATCAAGACTTTGATCTCAAAAATTAAAACCAGCAGCAGCAAAGTGAACTGCTGGGCTTAGATCAGTTTAGGTGACACAAAACACCTGCAGTATGGAAAATTAACCTAAGAACTTTGTTACCTCTTTAAATTTGTATGTTATTTATAATTTTAAATAGCAGACCAAAATTTAGGAATGCCATAAATAACTTTTTAAAGTCTCTGTTCCAATGTACTGTTGGATTTCAGAGTGTTTTCCTGTTGCAGTGTGTAGGACAGCGAGGGTGCTGGCACTGAGCCCTTGGGTGCAGAGATCCAAGTAGGCTTGTGCCCAGACTTTCTCCACACATGACTCAGTTGTTCTGAAAGCAGTACTTCCACTGCTGCTGTAGACTTCATCTGGTGCAATTACTGTTTATATCCATTGCATGTGAATGTGTCAGCCTCCCAGTCTGCAGGCAGATGTCTCCTATGCTATATGCAGAAGAAAATGAATCTTTACTGCCAAAAAGTCTACAGTTTAACACAGACGAGATACATAAAAGCAGTCACTTGAGATAAAAATGAGGAAAAAAAGAGATAATAATGAGGAAAAAAAAACCCAACTCAGATAATAATGGTCCACAGCTACCTGTGAATGTAATTACTCATGTATACATGATCTCATATGTAGTTGTTGTCTTAAACCTCATCCCTGCATCAAAACTCTTCCTCGTGCTAAGGTTAAAATAAGTCAACAAAACTGCACCTATGCCAGAAAACACCACAGGTTCAGGAAGCAGGCTGAATTCCTGGGCTGTGATCATCCATCCTGTTTGCTGGCACTTTCCTTATTGTATTTCTGACCAGCATCAGCTCGAGATTCTTCCAGGCGACTCCTGGGCACAGCTCACAGGACACATTTTGCCAGAGTCTGGTCCAGGAGGAGACCTGAGCTTTGCAGATCAGAGCCACACATAATACATCACCCCAGGACCAGGAATTATCTCTGGCTTGCACTATTTCATGCATCACTCAGCCTCCCCTTCCTTCTGATTATGATTTTGTAGGCAAGTGGTGGCAACATTTTAAGTACAGCATGTTAACTCCTAAAAGATCACTGGTGGGCAGAACGACCCATTCCACACCTTGAGGAACACTGTCAAGAGTTGGTGTGCCCATGATACAACAGCTGCACCACCTATGATCCAGTGGTGGGACATGAACACCTCCTGGTACCTTAAGAGAAGCTGCTGCAGATGTGTTACAGCCTCTGATCTCCTCTTGACTCTACACCCTGCCTACATCTGAGGGCATGCTAAGCAGATGCATGAAGGAGAAGGGCTGAGGGAATTTTACCCACAGGTTCAAGTTTCTCCACCTCTGTGTAAGGTGCCAAAAATCTGAAAGTACTGAGTCCAGCAGAGTGTGGCTTGTAACTTCTATACATACCTACATAACTTCTATACATACCTACATAATTCATAACTCAAGAGTTAGTTTTACCAAGGTTTCAACTCCACTGGATACACAACCTTCTACCTTTTAATCTCCATACTGGGCTGAATCTTATGCTGTGTAATCAGGGCTATCTAAACAGTCATCTGAACTCCTACTAAGGAGAACTGGTTGATCCAGGAAAAGCCAGCTCAATCATGAAATCAAACACAACAAATCTAATAATTGGATGGAAACAATACAGAGCATGATGCTGCAGACACAACTGGTGTCTTCTGGAACAGAGATGGACCTTCAGCAGCTGAAAGCTGCTTCTGACTGTAATCTCTTGCTTTTTGTCTTTGACTGATATCACAGTATAAGCAATCTTTTAGTAAAAGAAATGCTGTACAAGTGTTGTTTTGGGTTTTTTTTTCCTATTCCTCAAGTTTGCAGTATTGAGTGAGGAGACTACAGTAACATACCACCTCTGATACAGGACTGAAGAAAACAAAACCAAGCAGCAGTACAGACAAAAGCTCTATTTCTAAGGAAGGAGTAAGCCAACAGCCTAACATCATAAATGCCCAGAATTCATTTGCTCAAAGTTGCAGTGAAAACTCATCTTTCCTAGAGTTGTGTGTTTAAAATGATCAGTTATAGTGGTAATTCCCCTTCCCTAGTCTCTTCTGAGCATAAAATTGTCAGGGTTGGAAGGGACCTTAAAGATCATGCAGTTCCAACCCCCCTGCCAATGGCAGGGACACCTCCCACTAGAGCAGGTTGCTCAGAGCCCCATCCAGCCTGGGCTTAAAAACCTCCAAGGATGGGGCTTCCACCACCTCTCTGGGCACCCTGTCCCAGTGTCTCACCACCCTCATGGGGAAGAAATTCTTCCTAATGTCCGACCTGAATCAACCTCTCTCTAGTTTGAATCCATCCCCTCCAGTCCTATCACTGCCCAGCAGCCTAAAAAGTCCTTCCATATCATGATCATACTGTTTGTGTGTCAGAGAGAGAACACTCCTTATATTAAAATGTGTGGCAGGACAAAATCACACCACCTGCCAAAGACATAAGGACTGAAGTTCAACTGCTTCGACTGTCAGAAATCAATTAAGCACTTAATCAGCAATGTACTACAGATTCATCTTCCCAATCAGAGCTGGCTCAGAGCCCCAGCGATGGAAGAAAGCTCATCTAATGCCCACCAAACCCTGTCCTACTTCTGTGGTACCACCTAACCCCTGACCCTGGCAAGCACGCTCACTTTGTATTTGTTCTCCAATTTGGCAGGGGTAGGAATGTGGCCTCTCCTCCGGAAGGTTGTAAAGTGCTTGCACTGAGGGCATGGCTTGGTGCTGGAGTCAATGCGGCTGAGTTCCAGGAAATATTTATACTTGATGATGTCATCATGGGGCAGGTTATAAAGGACAGTTGTTTCATCCAGGTGTTCGCTGCATTCCGTGATCGGGCATTTTATATCCGCTTGTCCCAGCTGCACCTGCATATGAAAAACAACCAAGAAAAACCAAAGAGAAGAGCTGTTGGAAAAGTTAAGCAAGCATTTGTACATTCTGCGAGTAAATTTCATTTCACACCCTCTGACAATTCACAGAGCATCAAGCACATCATCTTAATATGACTGTGACTTAGTCCAAGCACACTTCAGTTTTTTCAGAGAGTACTTTCAAAGCCAAACAGAAAAGCTAATTACCCTGATGACAAATGCAGCTAAATGAATAGTCTCAGTATACACACCACGGCCAAGTACTCCACGAAACCAAAACACAACTCAGAAGTAGAAGCACCCATCCAGCTCTCCACGCTTTGGGTGTAAGGGTCAGCACTTCACAATCACGGCTCATACAGGCTGAGAAAGCAGGTTATGGAAATATCTGTAGTGTTTTGCTGCTGGGAATCACAGCACAGAAAAATTCAAGTCGATTTTGGATCATCAGAGTCTAGCAGCTCTGACTCAGTGCTAGCCCTGAGCTGGTTCCTGCTCAGCAAGCTCAGTGCCTCTCTCTGCAGTCTGCTTCCAAGAACCTCCTCACACACCACGCTGTGGGCTGAGCAAGCTAATATATTTTCCTCAAGTCAGAGTTTATAAGCAATCCCCCCCAAAAGAAACAAACCCCCCTAAACCCGTAAGAACCCCCCCCAAGGTAAAAAGCCAACAAAACAAAAAGCAGGCACAGAAGCAAGCTCAAGGGTAACCTTTGTTGATCTAAGGAGCCCTGATGGTCCCAAACTGATCCATATGGTCAGGTATCTGCAACACGTTTCCAGAGCTCCTGGATCTGGATCTGAGAAGAGGGCTGGACCCAGGTCTGCACCCTTCACGCTTGGCAGGCTTTAACAGCTCAGACTCTGTGCCAAGGCAGCAGATCCTACTTGGTCTGGGAGCAGCAGACTTGTGTTTGCTTGGCACTGAGCCTGAGTTAATAAACCCTGCTGGATCGTGAGAGCCTGCAAGGACCCGGCTTGAGCGTGTTTGTGTCTGCCTCAAGAAAACTGCTCATTCAAGTGTTGACTGTGCAAGCAGAGCTGACCACCAGCCCAATTCCTTCCTGAGTATCTCTCTGCAGAGAAAAAGTGGTTTAATGGTTCAACCAGCATCTCTTTCTAGGAGTTACTGTTTCAAAGTTGGCAGGTTTAGTTTCCCTAGACTGGTTATTCTTTAACATGCTCCATAAGGGAATCTGCTGAACAGTAGACTAAATATCATAGGAACACTTCAGATTTGGATTCAGATCTCACTGCTGCAGAGTGGTACCAGAAGACATATCAGAGGCTCCACTAATACACTATTTAAGCTAAGAAAGGAGGAAAAAAAATCCCCAAACCCAACCCAACCTCCACAATGAAGACATACAGGCTCTAACTGAATGATTATTTAGTCAGGAGCCAGAGGATTAGCAGACTTGTAACAAAATGATATAAACACCAAGGTTTATACTGTCTTCAAAGAAAAATAAATAAAATCTCTGCTATGTTTGTCCTCGCAGCAGTGCAGCAAAACCTCTTTGCTCTGCTTAGGTTAAGTATATGTCAGAGAGAGAAAGGCACGTGAGGATGGTGGCAGCCTACCCCAGACCTGTGGTACAGAGGAGAGGCAGCTCTCCCAGGAATACACCCACTCTTAGGAGGAGCTTCCCTGAATTTCATTGCAGCTCTAAAAGGTGAGCAGAGCTTTACCAGATGCAAACAAGGTTATGCTCAAACAGTTTGGCTTTTACGTGGACTGGTGTAAGCACAGGAAGAGCATATACTCAGAGGTATGAAAGAACAACCCAAGCAAACAAAACTCCACAAAGTACATGCTGGGGAACGTCCACATTTGATGCCTCTAGGACATGATTCATCTGGAGCAGCGTGTGAAAACTGAACTCAAACATATGACATCACTGGAGTGACTCTTCTCAGAGGAATCACCCAGTACATCATGGAGCTGTGCTTAAAAAGCAGATGATCATCACTCCAGCACTAGAGCACTCCCACTAAACCAGGAGAACAATCTACTATTGCACTGCAAGGATCAGTACAAGCTCTGCTGAGATAACTGTAGGCATAACAATTTCAAGCCAAACAGTCAAATTTATCCCATCCACAACTACTTCAGCATTTCAGGGATTTTTATTTAGTATTTCCTTAATGCTTTAAAAAAGAAGAGGCAAGACCTTTTGCTAAGCTACAATGGAGTAACACTTCACAGCAGAAGGCACGTTGTACCTGGCATCTAAGCTGGTACTTAAGAAGCAGTGCTTATATTAAAAGCTAGTTAGAACAAACCTGCATTTATAAACTGAAGCTGAACTCTTTCTGTATTTCATACCCACACAGAATATGATTAATATACGTGCTAAGAGGCAAGTGTGGTTCCAGTGTTTATTTTGAAAATATGTTTTACACCCACTTGAAGTAAATCATTTTTATCCTCTGTAATAGTTTCACCTTTTCAAGTTTGGCAAAGATTGATCTTTTTCCTGTGTTTTGAACAGGAATGAAGGGAATAGAGCTGGTTTGCTTATTAGCAGTAAGTTCAATGGAGCCTTGTCTTTCCAAAACAGTCCATCTTTGTTTGTGCACCAGCATCAGCAATTGATGTAAGTACAGCTTCAGAGGTGGCCTGTCAGGCTACCTGCTGCTGCAGACTGGGGAGGTACTATGGAATGGGGAGAAAAAACTAAACCAAAACAAAAAAAAAACCTAGAAAACAACGAAGAAACCAAAACTCACACCAAAAAATCTCTTCTAACATGGGTAAAAAGAAACGGGGTTTGTTCTTTTCCTTGCTATTTTTGATTTTGAAGAGCCTTAGCCTTCAAAATCAGCTTATCATAATGCCAACCGCCCCAGTTTTTAACAAGTCTCTAAATTTCAAAGCCCCCCTGTTTACAAAGAACTTCGGAACTCTCGTTATCCACAACAGCATGGTGCATTTTCACAGCACGAGGAACAACTCAGCTATGTCTAAAAGCAGCTGAGCTGCAGCACAACACTGAATGTCAGGCATCACACAGCTCTTGCACCCAGCTGCGCTTCACTGCTGTAAAGCATCTCAGGAGGGGCTAAGTTCTGCTTACAACCCATAAGGCAAAAGCAGGCTCTCATTACTTTCATCCTACAGAAAGGTAACATTTAAACTATCAGGAGAGCAAGATGTACCTCCCTCCAATTCTTGACATTTCATTTGAAAAGATTTTGAGGGGTGCTGGGGGATGGTAGGAACCAGACTACACTGGTCCTCTTACAGCCCCAAAATGCAGGGATACCAGCAACAGAAACCAAAAACAGATGGCATGGAACTTGAAGTCAGAAAATTATTTCCGCCCCCTGAGCTTTCTTTTAAAAGGAAATCTTTGTTAGCTCCACAGAAAGCAAAGTTCAAACTACACCAGAGAAACTCTGATTTATACTTGTCACTTAGCCTGGCCCGAGCTGGATGTAACATAACCTGGGCAGGCTGGACCTGGGCAGCTGCAGAACAGTTCTATTCCTTAAAGAAGGAGCCATTCTACTTTAAAATAGGCACAAATGAGCATGTTCTAATTGAAACTGTACTCTTAATTCAGAGATGCATATACTAAAGAAACCAGGACGCCACCTCTTCAAGTGACACTTAACAAGATTGGCATTAACTCCAACATTGTCAACACTAAAAAAGGCACAAAAAGCAGCAAAATTTCAGGATAGTATCTCATCCTTCAGGAGGAGGGAGGGCACTTAAAAGGAGTGCACCAAGATGAGCAGGGGAATGGAGCATTTCTCGTATGGACAGACTGAGGGAGCTGGGGCTATAGGAAGGTTGGACCAGATGACCTCTGGAGGTCCCTTCCAGCCTAAAACATTCGATGATTTTAAAAGCAGAAGTCATTTCCTCAGATCACAGCCATGCCTGTCATCATCTCAGACTGTACCCTGCCTAATGGTTAAAAACTATGGAAGAAGTCAACCTGCCCTTCCCTTTTCCCTCTCCGCTTTAGAGAGGGATCACAAGGCTGCAAGAAGAGCAGCTTCAGCTGGCTGGCCAACATAGATAACTGAAGTGTTTTTAAATGAGTTTTCCAGCTGAATTAATTCTCCCTGTGACATACGATCACTAGTTCACAGCCCGTGAGAAAAGTGGGGAACTCAGGGCCAAGGAGAGAGGTTCTTGCAGAAGTAGGCAGCCACCAGTCATCTTACCTGTTATGTCAACCTACACCTTCAGATCATGTACCAGGTACTTCTCATGTTAACTTTGTTTACCTTTTGGAAGCTACAAGCCTGAGATACGTGCAGCAGCTCTCCTCAGTAGAGCTGATTAAAGGCAGCTACAGTACCAGGGTCAGAGAGCTACCCCTGACCCCTTCTCCATGTGAGTCTCTGCATTGGTGTTCTCAGCACACGTCCTAAAATTACTGTTCTTCAGAGAGCAGCCTGTATTTTGACATAGCTAGGTGATTATTAGATGCATGAGTACTAATGTGTGTTTTCCCATTCTGGACATGTACTTAAAATGCTCATCAGCATGCATAGAAATCCTTCCCTGACCTGGCATCTGCCCTGACACCCGTCCCACAGCTCTTCAGAGGGTCTTGGCACTTTCCACTCCTTATAGGCACTATTTCTGCTCTCCTCTCAGCTGTTTCCCCAAAGGTTACAAGAGTCTTACCTGGAAGCTGAAGGAAATGGAATAGTTATGAAGTATGTGGGCTGTTCAAGGTGAATAAATGCATTACTTGTAATGAAACAGCTAGGTTAGGCATCCTCAGCAACTTTGGACCAAGGAGCAGGGAGGAGAGCTACCAACAACTGCCACACGTACCACAAAACACTGAGCAGTTGACTGTAAGAATGAAATAATGATTATAAAACATACACTATGAACAGGACACCTCATTAACTTGACATACACTGCAAAGAGTTTTTACTAAACACATTTAACTGTTCTGTTTTATAAGTAAAGATACTACCTCCAGAGACTCAAAAATGGTTATGGTAGGAAAAAAAACTGCTTATAATTGGAGGAAAACCCACTATTTATCATTTCTGTAGATACTGCCTATCTGTTTACAAACAAAATCACTTTAAGTTTCCTAAACACTTCCCTCCACCCTAAAAACAAACCAACCAACCAACAACAAACAAACCCCCAAGGATTATTGACTGTGAGGTTTTGTAAGGTGATGAATGGGTCAAGATACTGCAAAACATCCCTTCTGCCAACATTAAACTTTTGCAGGGATCCAGAAACTGAGTTGCCACACTGAACATTTAGAGAAGCAGCTTTGTTCCTACTCACAGGCATCAGTGTTTTTGAAGCATGACCAGTGAGGAGCGCAGCCTGGGGACCAGGGGTAAGCAGGTGAAGTGAGGTGAAGGAGGTATCAAGTCAACTACATCCATCTCCACTTCTGAAACCACAGACCTTCAGGAGTAATTGAATTCAATACTAGTTGAGGAAATTCTAGTTTCATTAATTATTTCCAAAGAATATATGTAGGCCTCAGTGGGAGAAAAGTCAACAGGTAGGAACTGAAGCAGCATAGGAGGAGAAAGGTGTGGAAACAGAACACACAAGAGGGCTTCTGCACAAAGCCACACACCTCTGAGACTTCAGATTTTGCAGGACCAAAAAGAAAGGAACAGCTTTCCTGACAAAGAGACAACTTTTGCTAGTAAGCAGACAAAAGCTTTCCAAGTTTTCCATGGAACATAAAGTTCTTGTGCCAAAAAAGAGAAGTCTACTCTTCAACATTTTCTGAATCCACCTAATTTCCCTTATCTTAGTAACACCCACACAGATGCTGGCTACTCCCTGAACTGCTTCTGCTGCCCCACACCTTCCAGGGAAGGCTCTGCACTTGTCAAGTCTCCTTTTAACCTGCACCTGTACCCAACAGCAGGAGCTGCTGCTGAGAACTGCTGGGGCTGCCTCTCAGGAAACCGCTGCCCCAAAGCACACTGCTCTTCTGTGCAAATGAAAGGCGGCGATATTTGTATTTGTTGACTTCTGTGGTTTTGGGAGCACATCCAAACACCAAGATAAGTGATGTGTTTGTTATGTACTTTTCACCAAATGCTGCCTGCAGCGAGGGAAAGGGGTGGGACCGTGCAGCAGCACCAAGCTCTGGATTGTACTGACATTTCTCTAAAAGAATCAAAACATTGCTGCATGTGAACAAGCACTGGCTGCATTGATTTCCTTGCAAAATCATCAATTTGGGAATTTCTGCCATGTGTGCTTACTTTTGATTCACCACCACCACCTGAATATGCTACAGAAGTAGCATAAAAGCTCAGAATTTCTGGCAGCACCAGGAGGAGAGAAAAACATCCTGATAGTTGCCAATAAAGGACTTTCCCTGACAATTTAGATTTATAGTGCATGTGACGCATCTCTTCACATTTTCCTTGATGGCAAGAGGGCAGGCTCAGTGGCTTTCCCACCTCCTTATTCCCAAAGGGAGAGGGAGGGATGGCAGAGCCAGTCCCTGCTGCTCTTCCCTGTCCAGCAGGACCAGCTGATGTCCTGCTGTTTGCCTGTGCAAGTCCATTTCTCAAGAACTCCCTTAACTTTTAGTACCAAGGAACTAAGGAGGTTAACATTAAGATGGCATCTCTGAAATTCAGTGGTTAACTGAGTCAGAATTACAGAATCATTTAGGTTGGAAAAGACCCTTGGGATCATTGTGTCCAACCTTTCACCCTACTCTACAAGTTCACTCCTAGACCATATCCCCCAACACTACATCCAAGCGATGCTTAAACACATCCAGGGATGGCGACTCGACCACCTCCCTGGGCAGCCTGTTCCAATATCCCACCACTCTTTCCCTGAAGAATTTTTCCCTAGTGTCCAGTCTAAACCTGCCTTGTGTCAGCTTGAAGCCATTCCCTCTGGTTCTGTCACTAAGAGAAGAGACCAGCACCAACCTCTCCACAATATCCTTTCAGGGAGTTGAATGAGAGCCACTTTCTGACTTTCCTCCCTCCCCATCTCTGTCTATTCCCTACATAAATTGAAGATGACATAGTTGAAGCAGGTGAGAGAGTGTATGAAAGTCATCTGGCAAACTTCCTTTGGGATCAGGGCAATTTATGTGAACAAGAAGAAAAAAAGGTAACTAAAATCCGTTAAAATGTATATTACAATACAACCCTTCAAAACCAGATCACTCAGGTAAATAAAATCACTACTCTGAAAAAGCCAAAAGATGCTTGTACTTAAATCTGGAAGCCACTTGCTGTCAAGCAATGGTGGCAGTATCAAGGGAAAGTTTAAGAACATTTTATGAAATCATTTAGATTTAATGGAACATTTTTATTAAAGGCAAAATTAATCCTTTGTTTTATTCTGATGCACAGGGTATCCTAATTATAAAGCCATTTGAAATAATGAGGTCTCTGGAGTCTACTGTCAACCTCTATCGAAATATTAGTACAAATATTTTACTGTGTGCTAAGAGAAGACCGAAGGAAAAACATATAAGTAGAACAGAGAAGTGTCCTGGTCTTCCAATAGATCAATGATTCCCCAAATGATCAGTTACACCTCATGCCTTTACATGCAAAAAAAACCCAATGTTCAAGCTCTCCACAATTAGCTTATTATGGAGGAAGACTAAGAAAATTATATACATCAGGAAAACAGGAAACATTAGTAAAATTAAGGAGAAAGAAACCTGCACTAGTGCTGGCTTCCATATACAGTGCATATTTTGTGTGCTGTGTCTCCAAAGTGCAAAGAGCTATGCTTAAAAATAAGTGCAAATTATTGTTCCGTTGCAAAACTGTACTGGGTAATGAACAGGTTAGCAAGTCTTTCATCACACAGCAAGAATGACAAAACAGAGATCATAAAAGCACTTTTAATGTGCATCCTCAGCCATTTCTGCACACCAAAGCCCTAAAGTTATTGATTTCTCATTATGCATATGAACACCTCGCAGATAAGAGTGTCATTTTCCTAATGTCACCTTGGTTTACCTCTAAACATCCCTCCTAACAATCTGAGTGCCAAAGGAAGTTCACAAACCGAGTCCCTGCAGTAAGTGGTAATCTGTGAGAACTGGGGATTAGTGGTCTCAGCTGGGATCACCTGGGAAGACTCCAATGCTGCTGGGAAATAACACCACCACAGTTCTCCTACCTTAGCTATTACATGATTCTCTCTCATGACATGACTCATGAAAGCTGGAATAACCCACCTCCTCAAAACCAGTTTTATGGGAGAGTATCAGCAATCTGGAAGTGGGTCACCAAGCATTGAGGGAAAACAACAACCTGACACTTGAACTCAGGGAATAACCACTCGCAGTGCTAGGCTAGTAAAGATGTCATCCCTGGCACAGCAAATGAAGACAGCGAGCAGATTCCTGCAGTCTCACTTCACTCCTTCTGGACAGCAGAGGAGGAATGTGGTACACGTACCAGGAATGTGCTACCCTGCTCCAAGATCCACCACAGGGGTCTAAAATAGCCAGGATGGACTAAAAGTGAATCATGCTCAAGTCCTATGAGACTGGGACAGCTCAATGCTGTCAGAATCACAAGAGAGTTAAGTTACCCAAAGAAAAACCTGCACGTCTGCGTGCAGCTTTTCATCGTGTATCCACTTCCTCCCTGTTGTATAGCATTTGTAAACATAAGAGACACTCTGCAATGCTGAGTTCCCCACTCAAACAGTGAAGATTTTTTAGAGAAATAACCTGAATGTGTTTGCTGGATTGTTTTTGTTTTTCAAATACAGTGGCAGGAACAACAAAATAAGTGGGTTTCTCCGAAGTTCATTCTCTGAGATATCCAAGGGAACTTCTTTGCCAGGACTTTCCCCACAGATTTAAACAGGATGGAACATTTCCATTTGGAAGAAGAGAAGAAAATTTAGAAATCTAGGTTAGGATTGCTCAATTCTAACAGCAGACAATGAGTTGCAACTGTGATACGTAGAAGATACTTCTACTCTGGAAAAAAAAAAGTACTTGCTGAATTCACATGGGGCTTCAATTTTTCTCCTTAGCACTGACAGCAGATAAACATCTTATGATGGAAGGTGGTGGATTCATACCTACGTGGGACTAGACAAGCTGCATACATCCAGTACTCTCTACCACACAACAAAAGTACTTTTAAGACACACTTGGAAAGTAAAATCTATTGAGAGTCAAACTAAAGTGCAATACAGCAAAGAAAACCTGGCCAACCAGCAGAAACTGCTCGAGAGCTCTAACCAGAAAAGTGGAACAACAACAAAAACCCAAACCAGCCAAAACGAAAACAACCCACAAACAAAAAACACCACAAAAACCATGAAAGGAAAAGCCTATGAGACTAGGACTGTTATTTAACCACCACTAAGATGCAAGCATCACAATTCTGCCTGTATTCTAGGAGTACTGCCCTTTCCTGAGGTGTGCCATTTAAGAAGGAAACCAATACCAAAAGTCCAAACAAAAATAAACAAACATACAAGTAAAAAAGAAGCTGGTGTCTATCACTTATCACCAATCCTGGCCTACTGGGGAGGTCCCAGATGACTGGAAGCTGGCCAATGTGATGCCCATCCACAAGA
>VWZY01000352.1:347392-359965 GCA_013399075.1 Chloroceryle aenea | reverse complement strand
ACAACGCCCTCTCAGGTAGTTGTAGAGGGCAGTGAGGTCCCCCCTCAGCCTCCTCTTCTCCAAGCTAAACATACCCAGTTCCCTCAGCCTGTCCTCAACCTTATTACAAAGATTCTTCCTGCAAGGAGTTCTGTCTCTCAATCAATTCTACCTATACATATAGGAAGAAAACCAAGACAAACACTCCAATAATACAAGAGAGTCGTCCATGCCCGAGTAACAATTCCCCCCCCAAAGGCAAACTGTACACAACAGATGTTAGATTTTTACCAGTACAAAACTTGCACTTTAATGGCATTAATGAATAAACTGTAACGTGACCAAGCTAGTCTTAAATTGCAGAAACCTCTACCTTTTCAGAGCACGACTGCAAATACAAAAGGATCGCTAGGGAAAGGAAATACCATCTGAAAAAACTCCTGACAGTGGAAAGGAAGCTCATCCAGGAAAGGGAAGAAGAAAGAGAGCACAAGTTGGAAGTTGGTGAGAACAGAGGTCACTCTCCAGCACTTTTAGAGCACTCACTAGATAAGCATATACATCTGAAGAAGCTCAACATCCTGCCATTAATAAAAGTTTTATAACCCACTCCAAATACGTATCAGGCAGTCATTTACATCATTTCATCTGCCTCTTCTTGTTCCTTGGGCAGTCCTTCTGCCCTTCCCAAATATCTCAGTAGACTATTAGCCAAGATATGCTGTTATATCAGACACATATTTGATATATAGCATCAAGTTCTCCACCATGGCTTACATATATGAAGTAATGCATTTTAAATCATATCCCTTAAGAAGTATTTTTAATGTTTTGCTGCCTGTTCTTCTCAGCAGCAAAGCCCTCCCTAGATGCACTAGGCCAGGCACAGGGTCAGGATGGATTCCACCAGAATCCCTAGTAAGTTACCTTGCAAATCACCTTGAACTACCAAAAGACTACCTGGTAGCCAATGTAAGAACTTTAAGGATGCTAAAATCCATCCACAAAACTTGTCAGATGTTACTAACAAGCTCCCAAAAAAAAAAGAAAACAACAAAACAAAAAAAAACAACAAAATTTAGAACAAGACATCACAAGAGAAATCCAGAATGATGATGCTGCAGCCTGCCAAGTGAAGCATACAGCTAAAGACTATCAGAAAAACAAGGACACTCAACAACAACCAGCTGCTACCTTCCAGCAATTTATAGCACACTGGCCCAGCTGGTAAAGGGAGTTTCATAAAAAAAAGTCAAAACAAACCCCACACCCAAGCCTCCCAATTTCAGAGAAGTTTTCAAACGTTAACATAGCTTCTCTTTGGTACTGTAACCATCTGTTCTGTTCATTGTTTTCATGTAAAAGCAATATGTGGAAACTAAAGCAATAACTGGAATTTGCTTCTTTTTCTCTCTCATAAATTGCTTTACACAACAGCCTGTGTGAATTCCCTTGGAGAGTTATTTCACAAAGGCATCCTCTATAGCCTGGGTAAACTCGGGTACTGGCAATGCAGTCTTTCCTCCAACAGGAGGGGGAAAACCATTTTGGAAACATCTGGCTCACCTAGATCAGTCTAACCCAGAACAGCCTCGAAAACACAGGTTTAAAAGCAATTTCTCCTGAACAGTGTGATATATTTGACTTTGAGTTCCTTACAGACCAGCAAACACCAGACAAAGCGTGGTCTGAAGTGCACTGCTTGCAGGTATACATCAGGCATTAGAAAATCCTTTGTGGTTTTCAGTGATTAAAACAAAAGTAACACCAGGCAATAAAACTCTTCTACCATTTCCTCACTGGACTCAAGCTTCTCAGCAGAAGCACATGTGGCTTGCTCATCCCACTGGGCCAAGTTCAGCACATAATGGTGCCACACAGCGAGTCCCTTTTGACAGCATCAAAGGTGCTGGCTTTGAGAACTCCTCAGATACTGCTCTCTTCATCCCAAATCCAGACTGGCAGGACTCTCCCAGGTCTCTCACTTCTCTCCCAAATACACAGGCTCAAGATGATTTCTAGTCTAACAAGAAATGTGATTTGCAGTCATTTTTGGTTCCTGACATTTTTCTTCAACCCTGGTGCCCAAGATTCCCCACAATGCCTTGCCACATTGCTCTCCTCTCTCCACTAGATCCCCAAATTGCTTTCACCTTTTTACTGATTCAACCATTAGCCCCTTGCATAATCTGTCATCCTTAATCCAGATCTGCTGCCTCCTAATGTTCCAACAGTCAGGCAAACTCCTTCTTGTAAAATGAAAATCATCAATAAACCTCTTCCTTGCTCTATTTCCACAGTAAGGGCTGATAAAGTTCTCCTAGATCAAAACTTGATACAGAAGCTAAATGTTAAACTGGTAGCAGAAAACTTACACCATCTGCTGTCAGTTCATTAACGAGGCAAGGAGAGGGAAACCTCTCCTTATCTCCTCCTCTTCCCCCAAACAAACATCTCAAATGTTTCTCCCTGAGAAACACTCTTCTAGCTTGTGAAAGCTCTACTTACAGCCCTTTCATGCCACTGCATCTAAGTGTGGATTACTCAGAGCTTAAAAACATTCTGTGTTTCTTGCAAAAATAGGCTTACCAATATTATGGGTCAAAAGCAGTACACCTGCAGAAACATAAAAAGTCCATTAGAGTGGAACATAATATACTGGAATAGTAAGGAATTGATTATGGTTGTCTCCTTCAAATCAAGGTTATTTGTTTTGCACTTGTACCAACAGACTGTATGACCAAGCTCGAAAAGAAACTTCAGCAGCATAAGATTCATCCAAGTTCTTCCCCAACCAAGCTGCACCTTGTTCTGTTGTGCATTTTTAAATAACATTTAGTACCAGTCTTCAGGAAGTTTGTGTCTTTTCAGGAAAACAAACAAAAAAACAATGCACCCTCCCAACCCCTCTCCCTCCCCCAAATCAACACAACAAAAAACCCCAAAACAACAAAATCCTATAATTTTAAGCTCTGCATCTTTTCACTTGTTACTCAAACAGATAATAAGCACCAAAGAACTTCTTCTGAGAGCTCTCTGGTGCAGAAAAAAAATTCTCTCAAGAAAATAATGATCATACTTGGCACTGACTGCAAGAATATTCACATGAAAAAAACCTCACTTGTAAAACTGCCTTAGGAATAATCTGGTTTATGTTCCACAACATTTGGGGATGCTTAAAAATTCCAGCTAGTTGAGAGCTTCTTATTTGATGATGCCACAGGCAGCACAGATAGGACTGGGAACCTCAGTATTGCAAGCAGCTCAGAGAAACACTCCAGACCTTGCCACCTCACCTGCCCACAAGCAGTGGGTGCAGATGCACCTTCAGGTGCTGGACAAGCCATAACTTCCATCTGGATTGTGAAAGAGGAAACAATGCAGCAACAGGACTGAATTGCAGGTTTGATTTCATCAAGCTCCAGTGAAAATCTCCACACCCCATCATCTCAAGAATGTTGAAGTGATGCTTTGGCTTTCTCTGCCTACTTGGCTCGGGTGAGGTTCTCATGAAGCATTACACTGGGGTATACTGCAGGCAGGATTTGCTGAGTTCCTCTCAAAAATGATGACAAATCAAGCCTTCACATGAAATACCTACCTCACTGAGGCAGGAGGACTCAAAATGTTCATTGGTAATAGTCACAACTGACTGCAAGGAAGGTTTTAATCTTAAGAGCCTGGGAAGATGCTTGTAATTTAAAATAAATGTACAACTCCAGATAAAGCCTTGAAAGAATGAGCATTTTAAAAAGTCTGAAAATTATTCTTTAAGTGTTACAGAGAAATACAAGAGAAGCAAGGCTAAAGCTACTTTCCATTATGCTAGTGGATGAAAATTTCTGAAGCTGCTTAGTTTCTGCTGCCCCTCTGGAGGGAAAATGCAGACCAGAGATGTGTGCATGCTTTGAAATACCCAGGTTTTAATAATGTATTTCACTTCAACCACCTTGAGGTCTAGATGGCCATGTACATGTCAATACCTGCAAATGTCCGACAGCAGCAAGTTAAGACAGAATTCCAGTGTTTTATAACTGATTTTCTGCCTTAATCTGGGTAGGATTACTTCAGTACAACCAAATATGCTATCATCACCACAATTCTGACATGAGTTCCAGTATCTACACTTGCAGTTGGTGTGCAACACTTGCCATGTCAATATGATGGGGGATGTTGGCTCTTTTGTGGATTCATCCCTTCCAAAGAAAACTTGTAAGATGCACATTTTCCCCTTTCAAAACTGCATGCTAATACCATAGGGTTAACTAAGCAGAGTTTCCAAGCTATTGCACAACTGAGCTATACGTGCACTTGAAAAAGCACAGAGGAGTTCACATCCTTCCTTCCAGAAGGTCTCTAAAGGAGTATTTCTAAGCAGACATATTATCCCTGGAACTGCACAGGTGAGGGGCAAGGGAAAGGAATAAGGTATCCTCTCCCCAAAGTGCACTCACGTAGTAAGCAACCTTAAAATAGCTGAAAGCATTAAGCAGCCCTCCACCACCATCTCCTTGCCCCATACAGCAGCAAGAGTACTGACAATAGTGAGGCACTTCTCTCTGCTCCTTCAGGAAAGCAGCACTTCTCACAGAACCTCTGTAACCATGTGGCAGATGGCATGCCTCACCTACCCAGTCCATCCCTCTGCTGCCTACAGGGTATAAAAGCCTTCCAGCAGTCCAGTAAATCACTAACACATTATTTTCCTGGAAGTTCTATACTTAAAATTGTGTTTAAAATCCATTACTTTTTTTTTATTTTCCTTTTTAAGGTTACATTTATTTGCTGTCTGCCACCATCCATTAGGAAAGTAAAAATAAAGCTAGTTTCATGTCACATTCTGGCCACCATTTACCAGAATAACTGGCCAGTATTCACCTGCAAGTTTCAAGAGGCCAAAGATACACCTTGTACATGAAGGCCATCCCTCTTTGTGATTCCCTTCTCTCTCATAAAGGCTTACCCTCCAAAAGCCCACCTTCTGGAGCATCACCAAGCACTTTCCAGCCTGGCAAACTTTTCACTCTTCTTCCTTCCTCATGTTGTGTGAACAACCCCACAGAGCCACATCACAGCTGAAACAGTTTGGATAGGACATCCCTTTCCCACAAGCTACAGGGACAGTGTTTCAGATCCCCATCCTACAACCCCAAGCTGATACAGCACCACTCCTACAAGAGCAGGGAGCCAAACCAGCTAAAGTAGAGGCACCTGCCTTGGTTGCCACTCATATATCACATCTTGTGCTAGAAAACAATGCACAATGGCACCTGCATGACTAGGTCTGAGAAAGTTAAACTTTGCCCCTTCTCTTTTTCACTACAATATCCAATCTAGTTTGTGCTGTACTTAATAAACTCACCACTGAGGAAAAAGAAAAGTCCACAGAAGGGGAAAAGTGCTTTTATTATTATTTCAATCTGATATTCCTTCTAGAATAGACATTTGCATTTAAGTGCACTCCAGTCTACTAGCAAGCTCGTGAGGAAAAAGGAAGTGGGATGGATTTGGAAACTTCTGTCTTTTCATTAAACTGTAATCTAGGAAGCACACAGTCTCTCCCAATTAAGTAATTGAACAGGAGCAACTGTGCATCCCAACAAGCTTGTCAATGAAAATATTCACCACTCTTAAACTGAAGCAGTAAGGTAGCTACTGAGGTAGATGGAGACTCTTAAGACATTTCAAGTTTGGTTCCAAATATGGCTTAAACCAGTGTTAAACTTCTGACCTTCCACACTGAAATCTACAGTTTTAATTACCTTACCAAGAATTTTTCAAGTACTTAAAAATGGACTCAAAAATTAAATAGCCTCTTCATCACTAAACAAATGTGCTACTTTTTTATAGTAGAAAACATCATAGGTACTTGGCTAATAAAATTCCATAAACAAGGACTTTTTAATTCATAAAGAAAAATAAAAAAATAAAAGCAAACATAAATGCAAGCAGTAAAAGCCTACTGAAAGACAGATAAACCAGCATAACAGGGTGGGTAAGTAATGCCCTCCTTCAACACTAAATTCTTTTGTACATCCCTTACAACTCTTAATCATTTTGACAACGTACTTACATCCTGGGCATGTAAGATACGTACTTTCCTTGAGCCTGGCTGGTTTAGACAGCAGGAAGCATGATATTTGTACAAGAAGAAGAGAGGAATGAACGGCCAAGAGGCCCCAGAGCAGTCGGAAGAACAGTTGTTCTGGGTGGTAAAACAGAGGAATGGGGCAGAGGTGAGCTGAAGTCCTTCCCAACCCTCGTTTAACTCCTTTATTTCTTTGTTCGGGCAATTAAAACCCAACAGATCTGTTTTCAAGTAGTTTTACTTTAAAACCCCTGGACTGAGCCCATAACCGTGCCTGGTAGCTCCCAGGAACAGCTGGTGGGACCAGTGGGAGGGAAGGCACATGGCAGTTGATCTCATGGCTCACCCTGTCTGTGGTCCCCAGTGACAACAGCAGCGATGGAGCAGCAAGGTCCAACACACTGGCTATGGGAGCCAGCTGAGGAGCAGAACTTCTACCTCACAGAAATTCTCCTTTTCACAGTTAGTTTGCAACCCAAGCCACAGCAAAACCAGTTCCCCTTCATCTCCCTCTGCAATTCACAGGAAGTCTTCACCCTTCAGAATCACATTCATGGCATCACTGTAGGACTCACCATTTACCCTCAGCCCTTGCTACCAACACCAATAATTTCACAACACCATTTATCCTCACTCCAAGAATACAGGCTTTGTCCTGCTAGCAAAATCCTTCCAGCAACTATTCAAAGGTGACACCATTTTTTTTGATTCCCAACATCTCTGATCCCACTGATCACAGTTTCACTGGAAACCTTAGCTGTAAGAATGGTCACTTTTCCCCCTCTTACTCCATAACAGCATGGCTAAGAAATGATGACCACATATTGCAGCTCTACATCTGAGAAAGACTAGCCAAGAAGAGGAAGTCATAGCTACCCACGTATAGTAAGCTTGTAGCTGCTTCTACACAGGGAACACACGTTCCACAAGAAGCAGTAGTAGGCTGACAGAGTGTCTAGGCTTACACACACTAGGACAACTGGGCAGCATTATCATTCAAGAACATTGGTCAAAAGCAGTTTGCTTTAAAGAAAAATTAAAAGTATTTCCAGTGATACTTGATTTTGTAAAACTCTGTTCCAAACTGGATCCATCAACAAGCATTCAAGAGGGACTAAAAGCCAGCTATATGCCTAGTTAACTTTAACACGATCTCACCTTGAACAGTGACAGTAACCCTTGAGCAGCTGGCTACACAACAGCATTTCAGCACTGGTACTGATGCAGCATGACAGGAGAACAGGGTGTACTCTCAGAAATTGTTTGCTGAAAATGACAGTGAAAAAGTTTAGGTGCTTCTGCAGCTTACACACTGCTTACAGCTGATGGACCAGGTCTATCTGCCACCTCCTTCCACTCAGGAACCTTAAAGTGGCTGAAGTGACTGGCTTGGTTTAGAAAGCCTGTGATCTAGCACATAACATTCTCTTCTCCCTTTGGAAACTTTGGTGTTCTTGCACTACCAGCAGAAGTTTTAGTCACTAGCCAGTCTGCAGCTGTTCTAGCAACTTGCTAGCTAGTGTGAGAGCGTGGTTTTGGATTAATAACCCCTGCAAACACAGAGCTTCTTCCTCACTGAATGACAGTGGCCTTTCTGAGCTCTGGTTTGACTCAGGGCACAAGCAGCTCATTAACCACCAGATGATTCAGCACTCGGTGCCTACATTCCTGCTGGCTGGTTTTCATCAGCAATCAGACTGCAGCTTTGAAGGTGTATCATTTATGTGATACCATCAGCCACCTGAAGATGCATGCAGGTGTCAAGTCCCTCCTGGCTCCAAGCTGGTACTGGTTTTAGGCAATACAGCCTGCTCCTAAATTCTCCTCTTTGCACATTCCCCACAAAAATCCTGACTGCAACAGCCTGCTGCTTTTTCCTCCAGGTCTTTTGGAACACGTGCAGAAAAGAAAGGAACATGCACAGCAAACCAAAATCTCAGGTCACAGAGAGAGGAAGACTGGTAACAGGTTCCTGACAGAGGGAAGGCAGTTTCCACAACTCATGCTCAGGTGAGAAGAGCAGGATTTTAGCCCCACTAAACCCAGCCATGCAAAAAAACCTACTGTTGGATGGAGCCCCTCCCCGCACCCAACAATCCCTTCTGATTTACTCATGGCCAATAATCTCATTAGAATTCCTATAATTAAAGTACCATAATACCTGATACAGAGGATAGTATGCTGCTTAAATTAACTCACCCAAAGTCCTTTAATATAAGGACTGCTCCAAGAAAATGACAAGATTTACAAAAGAAAGCATCCTTAGTAAGCATAGGACCAAAACTGGATTATCAAGTTTCCTAATTTGCATGTAGAAAAAGCAGGCAGTCAAATCACCAAGGTTTCTGTAAAACTTTTACAGCCACTTTATCAGAGAAGTGAAACAAGTATAGATACAATTACAGAGAGAGCTTCAAGTAAGTATTAGAGAACATACTGTACTTTATAGAGGTTAGGAAACAGCAAATGTTACTTTAATCTAGTCAATACTTGCTAAAAAGTGAAGAGGGAGGTTGTTCTGAACAGCACTTGTCAGGTTTACAGATTAGGGAGGTGTGATAATAGACAAACCTCAGCCTCTTTCACAGTCTGGGGTAAACTTGGTATAAAAACCCAGTTAAACTTTAGGTCTTCACCCTCTCAAGTCAAAATTCTTCCCATACCTATTACTTTATTTCTAAAGAAAATTTCTGAACAACTCCCCCCCAACCCAGACCCACAAATGGACAAAAAGCAAAAACCAGACAAATCCTGACTCAGCCATACCAAGGAGCCGGAGAGGTTAGGAAGTGAATCACTCATTTAGCAAACCTGTGTGTTCACACAGATTCTAAAACAACCTGGGTTTGCTGAAGATAGGAGTGCAGCATTACATCTGTGAGACTGAGCATCCCAGTTCCTGCCCCCCATTCCCAGTTTGTATGCAGGATGCATGAGTGTAGAGGCCCACAGCTCCCAGACAAAGGAGAAAGGAATCTTCCACTCTTCTGACCCTGACACACACCTGAGAGCCCATGGAGATGGCCTCTGCAAGCATCAGAGTCCTGGAAGAGCAGTGACATTTCAAACATTCACACTGTTCAGCCTCTGGTTTACTACAAAGCACAGCTTTGGGCTGTATTGATTCTTGCAGACAGGGCTTGTTAGGACCTGACCCAGGCCCTGTGGGACCCACACCAGATCCTGAGGTGCAAAAGCCACAACCTCTTTCATGCTAATACATCACCCACACCTACCCCTCCCTCAGTTCCTCTGGGTCCAAGAGAATAAAGCCATGGACACTTTTTTTTAGTGAATGGTCGATAAACTGATCATTGTCAGACACTGGAAAGCCCTGAGGGGTCTGCAAGTATTAGGCTGGGAGAAAGAAGAGCTAAATTGAAGCAGAGGTAAAGTTATGCAATTTACCAGAAGTCAGGCTCCAGATCAGCCTGGGCGCTCCAGGCTTGCCTGCTAAGCTTCTGTTCCAGCCATTAAACCTTTGAAAGGGATTATACAGCAAGGTGCCTGTGATAAGAAAGACTGGATTTGACCTCTAAGGACCTTCAGATGTGACATTCCTAAATCAATTACCCTCATTTTCCAGGATGCCAGTAACACTGCTTGCAAATTCTGCAGCTGGAGTATATTCATCTGGATAATCTTCTTTCAATAATGCCTAGAACTTGGGTTGATTTTCTGATCTATAAAGGGCTCCGAGAAGTTTTGATGCTGTTCTATGTCTGCATAGAAGAGGGCAGAGTGCATTAACAGGGTTTTTACTTTGCTGCTCCATTAAGCATCACTTCAGAAATCAAGATGAAACCATCATCAAAAATCCAGCTTTCTTCAGTGGGAAAACACAGGCTGACGTTAAAGGCAAGATGAATTATTTTAAGGCACATACTTCTGCCAACATACTCCACGTTTTCAGCATGAAAGACCACTCCTCCAGAGACTTCGAGTCAGCCAGTGTCCTCTCAAACAAAAGGGCAGAGACTGCTACTTCTCTGACAAGGAAATCAGATCTAAACAAAGCACACTGCTGCCCGGGGTTTTGCTTTTCGATTGTTTTTGTTTGTTTTCAATTTCATGTACATTTCTAAAGCAAGCTGACAAAAAGTAAATCAAACACAAACAGTTATCAAAGGAAAAATCTTTCAAAATTTTCAAGCAGAAACAGCTTCTCAGCATTGACTCCCTTTGAATTTTTGGTACATTTTCTTTTTTTCTTTGCTACAGAAAGTGCTACATCTTGAAGATGAAAGGTGACTATTTCTATCCTTCACTCCCTTTCTACTCATCCCTCCCAGAAAGTTCTCTAATATAAGCGACATGGAGAAGCCTTTTCTCTCTCCTTGGTATGAGTCACAGGGTCCTTCCACAGCACAAAGGAAAGATATATCACTTCTTGTTCTCAAAGAAATATCACTTTCTTGTTCTTTTCAATAAAAGACAACGAGGAAAGAACACATTGGACTGTTATTTCAGGGTATTTTGTTTCCTTTTTCCCCCTGGACAGATTTATCAGGCGAGTAAAATTCTGCCTGGTCATAACAGCATCAAAATGTCCACAGAAGTACTCTGGGAATCTCTCTCCTCAAGATCTGTATCCCTGCTGCAGACAACCCCTCCTCTGCACCTGTATCCCTGCCCCATCTTTTACATCCAGGAGTAAGTACCCATCTGGCTACCTGCCCAACAGACCTTTTAATAGCTGCTGGGATAAGCTGTGTAGAGTGCACAGCAACAGGAGCAGCTTCCTCGAAGAGGGCATCCCCAAATACTCAGCTAACATAAACGCACTTCATGGGGCATAGACCTCATTCTTGGGCCAGCCAGCTCTTTCCAACCACCAAACTGCTGGACCATCCTCCCAGAATACAGCCTAAGCCAGACAGAAGAGTTCTTTGGAATGGTTTTAGCTACTGGATCTCATAACTTCCATTAGATCAATGTAAGCTGCAGGGTGCAGGCAGAAACTAGAGATGACCATCCCGAGATCACAACACTTAGCAATTTCCAGCTTCAAAGCTCTTGCTTTGAACAATGTTCTGACACATGACCTCAAGCAGCAAATATGGAGGTAGCACAGATGTGCACTGGTAACATATTCCAAGAAAAAAAAACCTACTGAGAGTTTCCAGTTCACCACTTCACTACAAACCAAACCATTAAGGGCTCTGTGCACAAAGCCTTGATAAGGCTTACTAAGTGTTGTTGAGTTTCAGTGTTACAGGAGGCCTACAAAACACAACCTTGCTTCTCCTATCCATCAGTTCCCATGTCAAACCCTTCCCTGTTACATAAATGTAACAAAAGTGGGCCACAAAAATGCTACTGAGTTTCCTATTAGCCAGAACAAAAACTACTAGCACTAGTAAATGCTACCTAGGCTACCAATGCCTGAAGAGGAGCACATGCCAGCACGTGCAATTTCCAAGGAGTGAAATGTTCCCTGGTCAGAACATCCCAACACCTATTTATAGTGCATGGGGGTAGCTGTAGCTATCCGTTCCATCTCCACACACACACACAGCCCAGGTTGAGCACGGGCTGCCCCGGCACAGCTCCCAACCTCAGGAGGGGTAAAATTCATGCTAGCACAGCTCCACTCAGCACATCCCAAGTTTTTGTTGAATAAAAAACATAAAGTTGATAAGTAAAGAGTTTATTTGGGGTTTTTTCCCCCCATATACCCACACTTCTCCCATTGCTCTAGGTTTAGAGCATACCTACACCGGTAGCAAAAACAACACCCAAGTGTTTTGCGATGCTAAACTAACTGATAAAACCACTACCAAGACAGCTTTGCTTGCAAGCTGCTAATTTCAGTTTTAACCAGCAGTTCAGGTAGACAAAACAGGAGTAAAGATACAACCAGCCTAAAGGTGAGTAGCTGCCTACTCAGTATTGAAAAGTTGTGGTTTGGGGTGTTTTGTTTTGGTTCTTTTTTTTTCTCCCCCAAAATAAGTTTACTGTTCTGTGATTCTTCACCAAGTCGCACAGATCACAAACAGCCCCCCCGCAAAAAAACACCACAAAACTATTTTAATTATACATAACTGGCACGGTACCAAAGGCGATGCCTTCTCGGCGGCACAGGCCGAGTGGCTGCACGTCCAGCATCCCAGCTCCTGGCTCCAGGAGTGGCCGCTAACGCTCCCAAGCGCTGCTGTTCCTGCCGTTCTTTCCCTTGACGGGAAACTTACAGTCATGGAACATCAGGAGTTTTAAGAATTCATGGAGAAAAATCTTTTAAAAGATGGGAAGAGCCTTGAAAACATAAAAAGGACCAACCCGACAGCTGCGTAACAACGCGCAAACAAACACTCGGGGAACAAACGGTCATTAAATCAGCAGCTCACACGCAGGTGGCTGCCAAACGCCCTCTGTGCGGGATGGGGAAGGTTCCTACAGCACCTCACCCCACCGGAGCTCACCTGGCCAGGCGCGCAAGCCGGGGAGAGGGGCCCGGAGCCAGGCTCCAGCCCCCGACCTTCACCGGCAGCACCAGCGGCCGGCTG
>VWZY01000352.1:302055-346530 GCA_013399075.1 Chloroceryle aenea | reverse complement strand
AGAGGAGCAAGAAGGGGAGTTGGGAAGCAAACACCGGGTTAAATTTCATAACGTCTTTATGTTCTGGGAGTAACGATTTAGGAACGAACTGTGAGCATCCAGTTAAAATCTATCCCCAAAGAAAACAAATCCTCGTGAGCAGAAGCAGGATCGCTGTAAAAGCTGCAGGCTAAAAACAGGCGAGACAGCAAGAATCACAAAATAAATAGAAACCAACTGAAAATAGCTGGGTCCACGTTAGGTCCAAAGTGGTACCCGGCTGTTGGGGTACTCGCAGTTAGAGGAACATCTGCGTGGTCTGCTCCGAGAGTCTGCCAGTGGCCCTGCTTGAAGATGGTGTCTCCAGACCTTGACATCATCAGCTGCATCACCACGCAGGGCAAGTGTCCTTTGAATACCTCCAGGGATGGTGACTCCGCCACTTCCGTGGGCAGCTTGGTCCAGCGTGTGAGAGGTCACAGGGCTGGGCTAACTACAGGAGGAGGTCTGCAAGGGGGACAGGGACAGTGAGGGATACCAGAGGTGTCGGTGTGCTGTCACCTTAACCCCAGTAAGCTTGTTAGCTCCAGCTCACGCAGGCCCCATAGGACCCAGATCGGCTCTGTGTTGTCTCTCTGCTTGAGCTCAGCAGCCTCCCAGCCATCCCAGAGCGCGGGGTCTCAAGGATACTGGATGGGACCAGCCCAGATCTGGAGGGCCCTGCACAGCACTGAGGTGTGTGCTCTGGAGAGGAGCTGAGACTCCCCCAAAAGCTACACAGGGAGCCCGCCCTGCTGAAGGCTGGAAATGGAATCACCCCAGGCTCTCTCTGTGTGGCAACCGGCAGCATCTGCTGGCTTGGGGGGTTCTTCAGCTTGAGAATGTATTTCTTCCAGACCCAATCTGACCTGAAACTTAGTGTGAATTAATCTGCAATGCCTGACTGTAGTTACCCCTGCAGGAAAACCATACAGAAAAAATATTTCTGTTATGATCCCAGAGCTTGCTTTGAAAACATGAAGTGTAAAGCCAATAATGAATGAATAAATAGCAGAGTTTGCTATAAACCTGTCGTTCAAGGAGCTGGAGCCTAGAAAGACAACAGCGTTGCAAGAGCAAGCAATATTGCTCAGCTGTTAATTCAGAAATGCATGTGCTAAAGCACAGCAGGAGAATGTTCCCCGGGAATTCGGGATGGCCACGCTCAGCTGAGGGGAGGAGTTAGGTAAATAGCAGTTAGAGAATCGCCTGTGCCCTACCAGGCTATGGACTGAGGCTAGCTCAGTGGCCTGTGCCTGGCCATGGGTCCAGCTGCTCCTGACTGTGAACAGTGGGCAGATTGTGCCAGGCTCAGCTGTCCCTGGTGTCCTCCATCCTGCCTGGCTTCTGGCCGGGATGGTGGGACCAGCCCTGGCTGGTAAGGACCTGCCTGGCAGCCCCTGTTGGGGCCCTGCTGCTTGTCTCTTTGACATATGTATGCTTTGCAACAAATCTTTGCCATATTCTGTATATAATCTCTCAGGCATATTAAAAAAAAAAGTATAAAACACGTAGTAGTAGACAGGGTTTGAGAAACCATGAGTCAGGCCTGCATCCAGAACGACTCTCTTGCTAAAACCTTGTTTTAAAATGGATTTTAGATCCACACATTTTACACTCTCAGTAGAGCATGTCTAGACTTTAAATAAAACCTCATAGAAAATATAAAAAAAGATAGCAGCACGTAGCAGATTTGCATAAAAGATAACAGATTAAAATAAATTATTCTACAGAGATAAACTTTCTCAACAGACTGTTTGGTGTACGAGAGCTTCATCACATTTGAGCACAGTTGTATAGAACTGTGCCTAGTTTCTTGGAAGATGACTTTTCTCCCTGCCATACACCACCAAGTCAAACTCCCCAGAGATTCACACATCTGAGCTCTGCAAAATGAAGTATGAGGAAGCAGCTGGCAGAGCATTCATTCCCTGTGAGGGATCCCCAGTTCTGGAAACCTCTTAACCACTGTCATCCACCAGAACCTGGATTTGTTTACCTCTGGGAAGGCAGCCTAAGACTGTAATTTTTTTTCTTCTTTGTTAAAACTCTTGGAGGGTTTGGATCTGTTTCTGGGCAGTCCTTCTACTCATGCCTGATATTTAAATTTCACAGCTGAAATACAGGGCAGCCACTTGTATTTTCAGACAACGAATGTAATTGACTGCCACAGTTCTAGTAATGCCTGAATTTCATTTATTTTTTTTTAATTCACTCCAAAGAAAGTTGTAGTTGTAGCTATTGTATCAATTAATTCCATTTTTTCCCAATTTGTAAGATTTTACAAAGTATTACCCAAGAATTTCCCCCTTCCTTATTTTCCTTCAGTTCCTTCTTTCCTCCCTTCTTTTCTTTCCTTTAATCAAAGAGCACGAGCTTACATAAAACTTCAGCAAGAGAAAGCACCAGGCTATGCAGCATATAAGCAAGCTGCAGATTTCATTACTATGCACAATCACCAGAGCACTTCCACAGTGAATTTACAAATTGATTGGATACTTTTAGCAACACAGCAGAGCTCAGCAGGCTGTGCTGTCTGTACCAGATATGTCTGTCTGTCTGTCTACATCTATGTCTCTGTATGTATACACATATTTAAATGGAGAACTCAATTTCCCAAGGCTGTAATTCTTGAGACTTCATGAAAATTACTTTTACTAAAAATAATTAATATTTTTAGGATGAGTAATTAACAGTCATTCTTCTGGGCTTATGCTGATGGCCTCTGAGGAAATCAAAGACTTAGTTTCCTATTATAACAGTAAGTAACTGGCAGCATGGTACTGGGTCATTGGGTGGAGAACTTACTGGGGGGGATATTCTATTTTTACCTTGCTATTAAGTGTTTTTTTCAAAGTACTTAAAATTTTCATCCTCTGTTTTTCCCACCACTGCAAATGTACTCTGAATATTTTATGAAACGCTTTTAACCAAATGTTTGTGTTTATGTTGAAAATGGAATATGAATTCAGGTTTTGTGCTTATGTTGAAAATGGAATATGAATTCAGGTTTTGTGTTTACCCCTCAACACATCATTCTCACTATTCTGTATATTCCACATATAATTTATCACCTAAACACTCTTCAGATTCCATCCCCTGTATACCACTTACACTCTGGACACGGTCCTGCTTTCAGAAGTTATAAACTGGCTGTGTTGGCTTGACAGTTTTCACTAAAAAAAATATCTGAGACAAAAGTTTGTGGCAATGGTTTAGCAGTCATGACAACAGTCTTCTGGGACCACCCAGCTAGAACAAGAACTCTTAAAGCTTCTCCTTCATCTGCAGTTCTGAATTTAGGTGGGATATATGGGCGCAACTTATTTGGTGGTAAAGAAGATGTAGTTGTATAACTAGCCAAGAAAAGTCATCCTAGCATCTGAATCATCTGAATTATAGTACACAAAAGAAAGTATCCTTGACAGTATTTTGTTTTAATAGTTATGCAGTATGTTTCCAGAGCTAAAATGAAAATACAGTTGTCTCCTTGGGCTTCTGTTCATCTTGTGAGGTGAAAGAATCGTGTACGTTCCACAGAAAGTATCAGTTAGCAAAAGGCATGTGCTAGAATAATTTCTTCTGAACATCCTGATTAAATCAGGAAGAATGACTGTGTGCCTGCTTTAATTGTTAGGGTATTCAGTTTGAAAACAGTCTATGCCATTATTTTTATCTAGCACTATGGAAACAACCTTCAAAATACAGCTATGTATCTTGAAAATATTTCCAGAAATCCCAGTAAACAGATTTGCCTATGTGTTCATTAGAAAGCTTTGGGAGCACGTAGGCATTGGCACGTCACTGCAAGGACAAGATAGATAGATTCAGGTGTATGAGTTTCCTCAAGCAGAGAAAACATCTCCTAAACAGATCAAACCTTTTGGACCACCACGTGTACTTACTGTACACGTCTGGGTTAGGGAGAGAAAAGGCTTTTCTGAAATCTGTGGATCTTTCCAACCACTTCTCACCAGTGTCTCAAGTTGTCTATTAACAGGCACTCACAACCTCAACTGCATCCTCCTTAATGCTTCTCCTGGTTTGGAATGGTGTATCCTACATGCTTCTTCAAAATCCTCATATACATCCAAGACAATTTTTTCCTTAATTCTCTGCCACCATCACTAATTTTCAGTGTCTTTCTCTTGTTTTTCCTCTCATCATTTCTTCCCCAAATTACCCCAAAGCTCAGTGTTTAGCCTACAGCTTTGCAGACAGATTCACGACCGTATTTCTGTGTCTGATCTTGCTGAATCCAGTTTCCCATTGAGGGCTAGACTCACCAGCAGCTTAAGCTGATGGAAACAACTTCCTCCTCTTTACCCAGAGTTTTTATTCTTCCTGGACTTTTTTATCATATTCCTCGTGTCACCTGAGTTCATAACTTGGGAATCACTTTCATCTCCAGTAAATGCAGAGAACCACTTGAGCAAAGCAAGGTATTTAAACACCAAACTTTTCCTAGAGTAGCAGTAGATATTCTTAACTTCTTGAGTTTAAAACTGAGAGGCTGAGCTGGGAATTTCAGGAACACAGATTGCTGGGATAATTCACTGTTAGTCCCCAAACCAAACCTGCATCAAGCTATGCTCCATGTGTCCCACAATCACCGATTTTCTCCTTCACAGCACCCATCATCTGGAATGAAATGCCTTGATGCAGTCATTTTGAGGTAGCTGAATTTATTTACCACGGTCAGCAGCAGTACAGGCATGAGACCGTTCCAAACTACATCAGCATTTTTAGACTCTCCCCAAGAAAGAATCCTTCATTACTGCATTATTTTTATAACTATGCCTTTGAAGTTATTTTTATAACACTGGCCGCAGGATTACCTGACAACAGCACAGTGAGAGTAAATTCTCCTGAAGGGAAAATATATTTTCTAGCTATTCTTGTTTTAATTAACTCTGCAGAATGACAGACAAATAGAATGTTTTGTAAAATAAATACTTAGCAGTTCCATTTTTGAAAATATGAGTAATTCTCTGATGTGCAAACTGCTATCTTTTCCCTCTTAGCTTCAGGCCTGAAAAGCAGTTGAACATTTGTTAAAAACAATAGTCTACCCTTATTATGGGATTATCAAAATATGCTTTTGTCATTTTGTTCTGGAGGGGTTGTTTGGTTGTTTGTTATTTTGGGTTTTTTTACAATGTTAATAATTTAAAGGTTTTCAGAAAATAGTTAAATGAAGTAATTAACCTGATCAGACAGTGGGGGATACACAGAGTTATTCACAATTAGCTATTTTTTTAATTGTGCTTCTTTACTTCTTAACAGCCAAATTTCAGAACGATTTTGAAGGCTTCCTTATGCTCATGCCTGTGATTCAACAAAACCTACCGCTATCAGCAGAGGCTCCCATGACACCCTTTGTGACTCTGTTGAGGTTTATCCCTTCTGCAAGGAGCTGCTCAACAAATCGAGCTCCTTTTGCCAGCCGAGCAGGGACGGGCAGCGCTGTCTTGTGGCGAGGGCACTGGAGTGGGGGCCTGGGGCCCCCCTTTCTAATCTCAGCTCTGTGACTGACCAGCCACGTGACCTTGGATGAGATACTCCTGTATCTCTGTTTCCCCTTTTACCCTTTGCCTGTCTCAGTTATTTAGACTGTAAGCTGTGTGTGACAAGGAGTGTTTGCAGCTGCAGCACTGCGTGGACGGGTGAACCCCTCGGTCTTGGCTGATATTTGATGTATTCCCATCACACAGACAAAACGTGGTCATTTCAGCATCCACCGTGTCACGTGAAAGAAGCTAATGAATCGCACATTTTATAATTTAAAGTAAAGTGATATATGTTCAAATACTTCTTCCTAGTTGTACTTCATTTGAACACCACATTCACGTTTGCTAGGCTATAGTCATTACTGAATAGCACGTGTGTGCTGCGAGGGTTTTGCACACATAAACTAACACCAGGATCTTAATCCACCTTCAGCTTCACACACTCTTTGTGTAAGAAGGCAGGAATCTAAACACTTTCCCTTGCTCAGATAATGTGTCTGTATTTCCAGCAGGATTTTACCTAGTGCACCAAAGAGATTATTTGGTAGGACGTGTGACAATTCTGCCAAGGAAATAGAAACCAGAATAAAATCTACCTCACTAGCAGGACCAAAATACTCTAATTCCTCTCCACAAATTGATTCTTATTACTGCCACAAGAAGTAAGATCTGCTTACACTCAGTAAGTCACTCTGCAGAGTATGATGATGCTGGTTAGATACCATCACAGATCATAATAAGGTTAATTTTAGGGCTTTGACTCTAATTTGCAACCCCCTGTGTTTTCCAGCCTGTGAGGCTGGCCTCACTGTAGAGGTGCCATGCTCAGAAAATCTTCACAGTTGGATGGTAAAAAGGAGGCTGTGTTAAGATTCTAGTGGCATATTGATTATTCTCTGTGTCACATTGATTATTCTATAGATAGTTTGACTCCAACGGGGATTGAGAAGCATCAGAAATGGGAACAGGCAGCAAATTGCCTTGACAAAACTTAGCAGTTTACTTGCTGCAGTGCACATCCCATATGTGACACAACACAGTGTCAGGTGGCACATCTTTTCTGAAGGGTTGCTAAGACACAGCAATTAACAGGGAATCAGTGAAATTGTTCCCCTGAAAGGTGATTTCACTATTTTTGCTGAGGACTCCTTATTTGCATGAGGAATTCTTTGCTCCCCTGGAGTTAAGCCAAAGGCTGACTCTTAAAGGCTTCATTGTATACGTTGAAAAAAGTGTTGGTAAATGGGATGTGTTTTGTTACTGTGTACAGTCAAAACAAGCCATGCATTTGTACATAAGGCATAAGAAAGGTAAGAATTGATCTGAACACAGCACTAACAGCATGATTCTGAATCACTGATGCAGTTCAGAGCCAGTGGAGGTAAACTGGTGCAACCTGCATCAATGCCAATAGAACAATGCTCAAAATAAGACATGTTTATTTAAATAAACCAGCAGCACATATGTAAAAGAGATGAAAAGCTGGTATCTAAATTCAAGAAGTAACTATCAGTAGGAAAGCATCATCAGGTGGGGTCTTTTCCAGTGGAGTTCAACAGGATTTAGTGCAAGATCAGTAATTTCAGCAGCAGCATGGAAATAAATACAGTAAGTAAAGGCTGGTGAATAACTGAATAACTAACAATAAGGACAGACCAGCTGTACAAAGGCTTTAACTCGAGTGTGTTCGTCTTGTTCCAAAGAAATGTCTTAATATAATGAAATGGACTAGTATGTTTCAACATGTCTAGGATTTTGTAGTGCTTAAAGTCTTCAAGGAGACATAGAATCAGAGAATGTTTCAGGCTGGAAGGGACCTCCAGAGGTCATCTGGTCCAACCTCCCTACACAAGCAGGGACATCTCTACCCAGGGAAGGTTGTTCAGGACTCCATCCAGCCTGACCTTGAATGACTCCAGGGATGGGGCCTCCACCCCCTCTCTGGGCAGCCCATTCCAGTGTCTGTCACCCTCAGATTAAAGTCTAAACCTCTCCTTTCCCAACTTAAAACTATTTCTCCTTGTCCTGTCATTACAAACCCTTCTGAAGAGACCAGAGTACTCCAGGTGAGGTCTCACATGCTTTTCTCGAAGTTATCTTTCCATCAAACATGCAGTGAGTCTCCTCTGTGCACATTTCACAGGTAGGAAGTGAGACTCAAATCTATAAGAAGAGTCCTTTCTGGTGGTGTTTTTTTTTTACCAATCCCTTTGCAGCCGGTGAAACTTTGGCACACTGACCAGGGCTCACAAAGCAGTTGCTCATGCCACCTGAGTGCTCAGGCATGGCACTGCTGCAGGAGTCTGGGCTTTTTCTGTGTGACTGTGGGAAGCACGATTTAGGGTCCCAGCTCTACTGAAATACACAGAAGGGCCATTGGGAAGAATCACAGCAAGTCCTGCAAAGAGAGGATTAAGGAAACTGATGTGTTTCTCCCAGGTTAACAGCTTTGCTTGCAGTGCAATTTTCTCCCTGGGAGTTCTACTGATGCAGTTCCTAGTGTGGATGTAGATATGTTGGATGCTTTAATACAGGAGCAGTCTTTTCTCTTTCCTAGTTAGAAAGCTTAAGCCTCTTAACTGGCAAAATTGCATCTGTGAGCACGATGCTGCAGCACTTGAAGAATTCCAGTGAATGCCTTGCTTTCATTTAGGCAAGGTCCATGCTTATTAGGCTGCTGAAAATGAATGTCTTGAACTTTCAGTACAGAAACTGAAAAGATGCCCTAGGCACACAGTCATACCATTTTAACTTTGCTTGTTTGTGTGAATGAATGCTAAAACTAGAGTATCTAATCGAAGCTATTATCCATCATTTAAATATGTGAAGCAGAGAGAACACAGCTAAGAATATACTAAGAAACCCACCATGATTTAAAATGCCTGGTTTTCCATGTTTCTTTCTTTGGGGTGGAGATATGAACAGAAACATTTGAAAACTTGGGCAGAAACCCAATTTATTTTCACATTTGTGGGTGCTAGCAAACTTTCAGCTTGGGAGCTTGTTCTAGGTCCATTTTGAAACTTTTATGTCCTGTATCAATTAGAAATTGAAAGTGAAGAATAGTAAAGCTTATTTTTTTTCCATGTGTTTCTTATGATTAATATAAAAAGTATGTGTGACAGAAAAGGATTACAGACCAATAGCACCACTTCCCCTGTAATCTTTATCCCTTTCCTGACTAAGTGCTATCTGCTAATACAAATCCCCAAGATCCTGACCTCTCTTTTTTGCTTTCCTTCCCTGCAAGCACAGTGGAGGAAATGATTCCTGTCACGTAGCCAAAGGGGGCATATTTACATGGCTCCACATGATGTGACAAGGAAATCCTGTTGCAGAGAATTCAGGAGGAAAACAAGTAGGTTGCTTGTTCTGCCCCTCTTTTTTGGAAGTCCTGCCTCTGCTCCTCCACAGGTTTGCTTCCTGAATTGCCACTTCATTGACTTTATCAGTACAGATCTCTTTGTTTCTCCATTTTCCTTCTCCATTTTTGAACATGGAGATTTCCAGGACATTATTCTCCTTCCTGATATCTTGCCATATATTAGGTATTTGTGGTGTTGGCTGCTATGGATTTTTACTTTGCAGGTTTTTCTTGTACTACTCATATTTTATTTTTTTTTTTCCTCCACTCATCATCTTTAAGCCCTGCACCAAAGTCAGGAATCACTGTAAGTGCTTTAATTCTATTCTCTTCTGGGATGGGTGAAAAAGCCTCCACTGCAAACAGGAGGGTATTATAATTTCAACTCAAAGACCTTTGGCTGTAGCCAGAGGAAACCAAAGATGGAAGGGTTTAACAGTTGTTTGAAAATGCATTTAGTACATATATGGTCCTATGGTCAATACTTTCTAGATTGTATTATAATCAATATATGAAAAATCAGATTACTGGAAATAATTTCTGGTTCCACTCTAGATAATGTTGATGAGACAGCTGTAGATTTAAGGGTCATTAAAGAATTCTTATTCACAAAATTATGCACTTACCTTTAATAACATATTTCATTTTCTTTGAAGCTAACGGGCTTTAAAAATGTTCCTCAGTTCTTTTGCTTTCAATGGAACTTTAACATTTATTTGCAATTGTTAATTTCCTTAAATGTTTTCCTTAACTGGGGACTTTCCCATCTTCCTGCTTTGCAGGACCAGCCTCTAGGTCATTCCTCTGTTGCAGGAACCAGACTCCCAGGTACGGGGGTGGGGGGCTACACAGAGAGAGATGTGATCTGAACAGGGTGCAGGGTGAACCTCTTCTGCCTCCTTTACTCTGTGATCTAAGATACACTGTAGGCACCCCAGGAGATAGTGTGTGCACCCATGGGAAACAGTCTGGAGCCTCCTTTGTACATCTGTTTCTGAATCACCGCTCACACGGCACAGGCAACAAGCACCACACCTTGATTCTCCTACTGTGGATAAAACTGAAGGGGGTTTTCCCTGGTTTTCTGCAGATTTAGAGAGAAGGGGGTGGTTTCCATTATTATTTTTCTGCTATAAATGCATTTTATGAAGAAGTAACAGTTAGGCTCTAATAGATGATTTTAAGCCATTTGTCCTCAGCATCCCCTTGGCCCTCGTGTGCTTTTGGCTTTGTAGGGGATTTTCCATTTCATACATTCAGCTAAACATCTCCAAAAGCACACAAGGGAGTAAAATATTAATATTTCCTTTAGAAGATTTCATAGAGAATCACAGTGATGATCACTGTTTACTGCTTTATTTAAAGCAGAAGCTCCATTCAGGGCAAAGAACACAACCTATTTGGTCTAACTGGTCAAATGACATTAACGTCACTGGGGGTCCCTAGTGACTGAAACTTCAAAACATTTGGCTTCTCTCTGTTTATTTAGTGACAGAAAATGTGGACTGCTTTTGCAAAATTTCTTGAAAGAGACTTAGCAGTGAGTAAGCTGAGTTTTCTGCCAGTTTTTCCATTCCCTATGAAATTCAGTAGTACCTAAAGTCATGTGTAGTGTACTTCTAGCCACAGAATAACACAGGAGTCTGTAGTAAAAATATCTCAATGTTTCAAACTTAAGGCCAAGAGGGAAACCCATGGAGTAGACAAGGAGAAATAAAGTTAAATGGATTTTACCTACTTGGGTGCAGAGCAATGAAGAAATTATTTCTTTCTTGCATGTTTACCTGTTTTTATTTACAGAACAACTAGGGGGGCCGTTGTGTTTGTTTTATTTTTAAATTATCACTACATCACTGAAAGGAAAAAACACAGTTCAGCTTTATTTTTATTTTCTAGCGGGTAGAAGTGTCCTAATTTGGTTTCTTTAAATATGGTGAGGAAGGAACAGAATGCTAACAATTTTTAATTGGTCTGTTGCTTAAGTGTTGGAAAGAACCCTTGCTATAGCTTAGCTTAACTTACTGATTTTTGTTATTAACTTACTGGTTTTGTTATCCAGTTCACAAAATAACTTTGTTCTTTTCTCCCAGGAGGTTGAGGTGAAGAAGTCCCCCATGCTGCAGAGCAGAGCCTCCCTGCAGGCTCCATGCCCCAGGGTGGTGAAGTCACACCAGCTGCTTTTGACAAAAGAGTTGCTGAGCAGCTCTAGAATAGCCTGAAGAGAGTCATTTAACAAGAAAAACAGAGCAGGCCTTAGACTTAGCAGGTTTTACCTTGACTACCATCTATGCCCTTGTTTAGAAGTGGAACAAACATCTAAAATGCCTTAAAAGTAAGAAGGTAGCTACCATAGGAGAGAAAAGATAAAAATCTTGCTGAGGAATAGGAAACAGAATTGAAATAAACAGTCCTTGAAAGCAAGAGGACTTTACCAATGTAGTTCAGATCCATTCAGGGATCTGTACTGTTCAGCATATTCATAGACAGCCACAGTTCACTCAGTAGCAAAGAAAGACTGGGGATGACTTAAATTTGTTTAAGGTAGTCAGGCTAATTGGGGGCTGCAGGAAGATTTCCCAAGACTGAGTGAGCTGGCAGCAGGATGGCAGATGAAAGTCAATGTCTGTACATGGAAGTAAGGAGATGATTCTTTCCACTCTGAGGCATGGATCTAACTTCTCAACCAAAATAGGTAGATGTTAAAAGGGGAGCTGGAACAAATGCATAGAGGCTATACTAAATGCATTGAGGCTATCTCTAGCTCTGAAAGTCCCCAGGCTGGAAATAATGGATGGCTGGAAGACCATTAGAGGTATGCATTGCATGTACTTGTCCTGTTCTTACACTTCCCCAAACAATCTTTTATGATTACCTTTGGCAAGAGCACAGTGGGCTAAATGGACTGTTACACAGCAAGAGTTGTACAAAGTAAACCATGAGCATGGGTAGCATGGTGCTAACTGTACTTTCCTGTCTTCCTTCTTCCCTCCTCTCCTTAATGCAAGAAATGTGTAAAAATGCTAAAGGTTAAACAGACCCTTAAACTTTTCAGCAGCTATTTGGAGGGGGGGAGGAAAACAAACCCTTCACAGTCACTGAAGATAGGTGTTTTCAGAAGGAAACTTCTTCTTTCCCGTGATGGTCCCTTAGCATCCACTGGATAAGGATGCGGGCAATAGGGGACAGGGTTACATTCACTGACAGACAAAAGGCAACCGACACAGAGAACAAATTACTCCCTGTTAGTGGGATGATTCAGGGCTTTATTTTCTACAAATGGCAATTGTGATAGTCTAAGGGTGTGGACGAAGCAGTTTTTGAAGAAGCAGTAATGCATTTTGTTTGTCTGATACAGCAGCAAAACCCATTGGGCAGCACTGGTGCTCAGGCACCGTGGCCTGGGGCACAGAACCCTTGCCCCAGGCTCAGACAGATGCCTCTGTCTGGGACACACTGCCCTTTCTTTACTCTGAATCAGGAGCTTTTCCCTAAGATGGGAAGAAGCATTTCTGTGCCTGAAAGCTTGCTTGTTTTCTGCCACTCTACCAGCTGGTCTGACACAGGAGATCAAGCCTCACTTAACTTGCTTGTATCTGTCAGGGATCTCATAGATGAGCTGCTGGGAGATTGTGTGCAAGAGATTTCAGCACTTGGTTTTGGATACTGCAGGACTATGTAATTTTTTTCTGCAAATGTCTGTGCACAGTTTCCATTGGGGCTTTATGACAGGGATTTAATAAAAATAAAGAATAGGGGACATAAGATGAGAAACTGGCAGCAAAAAATGTTGGTATATTCAGTAGCCAGTCATAGATTAGTAAGGCTTCCCTTCAGGCAGAGACCCAGCCAGCTCACATTTGGGGAAGCCAGAATGTGTCTTTTGGAGTCCCCTGGGATGAACAGTCTGCGTGCTTCGTCTGCACTGCTGGTTGTCTTGGGAGGTAGGATGATGATGTGAAAGGTGGGCAAGGAGCCACAGCTCTTTCTGTCTTCAGTTTTCTGAAGTTTACTCTTTCAAGTGGTCTAAGTGTAGCCAGGACAGCCCCACATTCCCACACTGCAAAACCATTTTGCACACTGAGGAATGCAGCCAGGGAGGGATTAAGGGTTTTACTCGGCCTGCTGTAGAACAGCAACTCACAGCTCACAACAGCTCCAATGTCCTCAGCTACGTCCAAGACCCAAATACTAACAAAACATCTGTATCCTTGACTGTCTTGTGGTGTGTTTGATTGTCTTAATCATATTCTTGTGATCACTTGGCCTCACTGAAATTGAGCTGCACTCATAGTAATCATGCTGTCAGGGGTGGCAGCTTTGGCTGCCTGCTCTTCTGTTTCCCACAGCATTGCTTTGATCTGGATCCCCTACATCTTGAGCGAGCCATCTAATAAGTCACCTACTGTGTAAAAATTGTGTACAGTTCCTCCTCCCACTGTATTTTTTAATGAAAACAACCATGGTATCTGCTTTAGTCAATCCTTCAGGGACATACTTGTCTCATCTCATAATAGAGCTTGGGAGGAAAATTCACCTAGGTTACTGAAAAATTATGTAGAGAATTTTTCAGTTCAAACTAAGTTTGATTTAGCCCTGAGCAGGCATTTTATTCCTTTAACATCAGTCACCAGAAGGGATCCATCTAGTCTAGTCCTGACTTTCTCCCAAGCAATGGAAAAAGTACCTTGCAAGAGGAAGGCAAGTGATCTCTTCTCATCCTGTTCCTGTTCAGTGATGGGGTAGGGGAAGCTCACTTTTCTTCACTCCTGCCCGTCTCTAGAGAAAGTTCACAACTACCTTTATATGTAAAGGATTTCACTGATGCTAAATACCTGTTATTCAGATGGTCTCACAGTTATGCATCTTGAGGTACAAGAATGCATGGGCTGACAATTATAATGGCCAGATAAAAAGCAACCATGAATCATTAAAAAATGGAAAAGATCCTCAACTATTCACTCCAAGGTAGAAAAAAAACCCCAAACACTCTCATGATTAGTTGTTGGGCCAGCCCTTCAATCAAGAGTACCAGCTTCTCATTACCATAGAAGATAAAGTGATCAAACCTGCAAAAAATACAATACCACAGAGTTGGTTTTCTATGGAAAAAGATATTTCAGTTTCTGTCTTTTCTGATTTTAAAGGCAGAATGTCTGGGATTCCAAGCACATTATCAATACTGGCAAAAGAGATCTGGAATATGTAATTTAACTCTGGCAATGGCATCAGAGGTACCTGAAATGAGATGCCAAGGCTGCAGGAGAGTCTATAAACCAGGCACTATGGAAGATGTAGCCTCCAAAAGCTCATTTTAAGAAAACAAACTGTATGTGAACAAGACAAAGGACCTTGCATGAGAGAAACAAAACAACAGCACATATAGTACAGTTCTGGACAACAGTTCAGGTTATTTGTAAAGTCCTGCTGGGTACTCCTGGTAAATGTTGCTGAGTGTTTGGGGTTTTTTTTTTCCCTAGTTCTTTTATATTTGAGGGAGCATTTCTAGTGGATTTCTGTGGTTAAATCTGCTGAAGCCATCCTCTTGTCTCAGTTTTTAGCATATCTTTTAGAAAGTTATCTTGTGGTGCAGTACTTGAGTCACTGTAATCAGATGGGGGATAATCTTGCTGATGTTATAACTCATTGATGTCATTTGCAAATTAAGTTAGAAAAGTCTAAAGACAAGTAACCTGTAACAGACCGTGTGCACACAACAAAGTGAAAAACCCCAGCCATATTAAGGTAGGAAAGTTGTTTTTTATCTCTAAATGTTTTATGTCTCTTGCTGAATGAATGTAAAATTATCCTGATTGCCATTCAGTTCCCATCTTTCAAGCTGATCCTATATCAGCTGTTCCAGGAAGCTGTCTTCCACTTGATTGCCCTTTCTGCACTCACCAACACTTAGACCACGCTGATTTCATCATCCTAGGAGGTGTTTATGTCACACAAAGCAGCTGAGAATCTTTGTAAGATCTATTTCTGCAGCTGGAACACACAGGTAATTAATTGATGTTAAAGTTCTTATCTCTTGGCTACATAGAACACAAAACTATTTACAAACAGAGTAAAAATAATGCCTTACATTAAAGTTCTCCTTATTTCTATCTTCCTTTAGCCATCTTCAAGTGTTCCCCTTTGCAAGGCTCCTTCATGAAAACCAATCTGGTCCTACAGCTCCCTCTCCTGTGCATTCATCATCAGTGCAAGAAAGCCAGCAAGCTGCCCAGCTCTGTCACATTTGTTCCTTGCATACTTGTGTAGGGACCTAAACGTTTACTCAGTATTCCAGGATTGAACAGTTTGGAGCTAGTAGTGAATTTATAGTCATTGAAGCTCAGTGCATTAGGGGAATACTATTAAAGCAGCTGGAAAAGGAGGCAGGAGCAGCTCCCTGTTTTCCAAAGGGAGATACAAATCAGCACCTGCTGGGTTATTCAGAAATGCCTGAGCAGGCAAAGTATCTAATTTTCAAATGGAGTTTATTAGAAGCTGTTTATGTTTATTTGTCTGTCTACTAGATGCCAGCCTTCACCCTGGGGTTTCTAAATACCTTTGAAAGTCTGCTGGAGAAGAGCTGGATGTCTAGGCTCTGGTGGAGGCATTAAACTAGTTGAGAACCTGATTTAGTCATTCCAAGGTCACTCAGAACTTGCCTGGTAGAATCAGAGATTAAACCAGGGATTTAATCAGGAAGCTGTCATTCCTTAGGCAAAAGCTGAAGCTAATTTTATAGTTGCATTTACTGTGCTGATGGCTCTCCCTCAAAAGCAGCCTCTGCCAGGGAATCTGACCTCTCTGTCACATACAGTTCAGCCAATACTGCCACCCTGTCTGTCTTCACCCAGGCAGGGTGATAGGCAGCACAAGAGTGACAAACTCCTGGTCACCCAATAACCAGTGGAGCCTTTAGTTCCCTGTCTGAAGCTTGAACAATTCACTGCATTACTTATTCTCCCATTGTTTTCACGGGATGCTATTGTGTGTGACATACAGATCTATAAACCAGAACTAGTGCCATGTGCCTTCCTGGGTCTGCAGCAGCAGATTTGTAAGGATACTGCTGCCCTTCACTGCACTGTTCCTCAGGGGTTTGTCCTTTACACTGAACTCCTCAGAAAGAAAAAATGAGTGGAGGAACAAATATGGAAAATAGAGGTAAAATAATTTCTCTTTTCTTACACTCCACAAAACCCTGGCAGAAGGACTGCAGAGAAACTGCAAAGAAAATATGATATGGTTGCTTAGCCTGAAACTGGAAAAGCTTTTTTCATTCTGAAGACATTGTGATAGGAAGATCTGAGTACATCTAGCTACGCCAATACCATGAGCTCTCCCTACTTGGCTTCACAAACCAACATACTGTATCAACAGAGCTGCACTCACACACTCACCTGCTGACCAAGAGGGTGCATTTTGCACCTATTGATCAAGCAGACTGGGATGTCTCACTGTGCATCTTCTGCAGAGTAGCATACTTTGGAGATCTATCTACTCTAGTCTTAAGACATAACATTACACAATTTGCAAATCAAATAATCTTGTCTTGCTGAGTTGCCCTTGTGCAAAACACGAGTTTTCTGAGAGACCAAACAAGCTAGACAGATGTTTAATCTTCTCCATACTCAAGAGAGCTGTACCAAAAGCCCACCAGTAACCATTTGCATCTTTGAAGTACCCTCTCCTGAGGTCATCCATGCCAAGGATACATGGACCCTCTGGACCAGTCACAGTAGGATGCTTTTGCCACTCATTCTGAGTTAGGCTTACCTCAGTTTGCAGCCAGTTTTTCATCCAGGGCAGAGTGTATTTGTCCAAGCCTCGTACCATAAGTTTCTGAAGCAGAATGCTGTGGGAGACAGTGGCAAAGGCTTTTCTAAAGTCCAGGCAGGCAATGTCGACAGCTCTTCCCTCATCCCCTAGGTGGGTCACCTTGTTGTAGAAGGAGATCAGGTTAGTTGGGCAAGACCTGCCTTTCATGCTGATTGGGCCTGATCAGCGAGAAGAGATTGATCAATGGGGTGACTCCCAACTGTTAACTGTTAAATCCCTTCTAAAACAGCTTGGTAATTAAAATAAAATAATAATAACAATAATAATAATTATAATTATAATTATAATGAGAAGGAAAATAACAAAGAGAGAGAAATAAAACCCAAGAAAGGAAATGATGAAAATAAAACAATTGCTCACCACCAACCGACCGATGCCGAGTCACTCCAGACCAACTTGCCCCCACCAACCTTTGCCTTGGTTGATTGCATCATAGGACATGGAATATCTCTTTGGTCTCTTTTAAGTCTTTTAAGACCTTCTGGGGGTCCTCCTGCTGCTCCCTCCCAGTCCCCATCCCTCTCCTGTACCATGCACCCTATGAATCCCCACTGCAGCTGGGAGATGTTCTGGTTAGGATTTGGAGTCAAAACTGTTTTGGAGAATGTGATTTAAGGCAAAAATTTTTAAGGAAAAACTAGAGATGAACTCTCGAGTTTTCTAGAATGGGGTTTTTAATTTTCCATCTCATCCATCAGCCTCAGGAAACCCCTGATCTTGGTGCACCTCCATATGACTGCCCTAGTGAAGCTAATCTGATAGGTGATCTCCAGTGAACTTGCAGGGTAAGTAGAGTGGTTATTCCCCTTTTACCTTAAAAATCAAATGAAAAGAGAACACCTTCATTTTTTCTAGTGCTCTGGGACCCAAAAGAGCGGTGCCTTCTGCCTGAACCAACATAAGCCTCCCCTCCATAAACAGCTGGCCCAGGCTGTGGAGTGGTAGCCTATTGGTGACAACAAACTAAATCCCTCCTGTTGAAGTTACTCTGCTTCCCATGAAAGGGAATCAGAAGACAAAGAGAGCACTGTTGTAGCTGAATAGTTGGGATAACCCCATGGTTTCCCTTCTTGGCTCCAAGGACTGCTCACTGACTTCATACTGTGTAACATATAGGCATGAATGACATGAATAGAGAGCACTCATGGGAGAGATGGGAACCCAGGAATTCCTCTGTCAACATCAATCCCTATCACATTACATCTGTTCTTCCCTTCTTCCCCCAATGCTTCCTTCTCCTCTTCTCTGCTGTGACTGAAGAAAAAATATACAGGGGACAAAGCTTAGTTTGAGTGAAAGCACTGGATTTGGGGAGGCTGGAGATATTCTCTTATTGCTTTTAAAAATCATTGCTTAGGGAAAAATACGCTGTACAACCAAAAATTGTGCCATTTAAATGTTTCTGACAAGTGGACTAGTAATTAATATATAAAGAAAACACTATCTCTGTACATTATACATCATGGGTATTCATCAGCAGGGTAAAGAGCACATAGCAATGAAATGTGGCATAGAGGAACATTTTAAAGGCTTTTTCATTTGCCAAATAAGCATCACAGGTTTTTGTGGAGGGTGTGATTTTAGGACACCCTCTTGATCTTCACTGAGATTTAGGGGGAAGGGGAGGAAGAGCAAATGTGTATTTTTGTCCTTCTTAGTTTTTATTCTCTTACGAGTCATTACTCTCTTCTTCTTAGTGCTCCTTAGGAGAGTTTACATGAGCTGTATATAACATTATCTTAGCTTATTTATGGATGCATTAAGTATCTTTTAAAGTTCAGTGCGTGCTCTTCCCTCCAAGCTACTCAAGCCCTTTTATTACTTTGATCTTCTGAATCACTAACAATATTTTACCCTACTCTGATCATTATACAAACAGAGCTATTATATGGAAAACAGAGATATGAGGAATCACTTTCTCTTATTTTCCTGGAATGAAAGCCTCATTAACCAGACGAATTCTGCCTTGGCAACTGCTCATTTTGACCCTGGTCTGGAAATGGATAATGTTGTGTGCAGCAGATCACTAAAACCTGAGACAGTTTTGTTGTGTATGATCCCAGTGGGGTGTCTAGCTCCGTGGGACTCTCCTACCTGCTGAGAGTCTCTAATGTGATTCAAAGACAGAAGCAGAGTTAAAACCTCCAAAAAGAAGTATCTGTGGTATTTTATCACTGCACACAATCGGGCTGGGTGGGAATAAGCTAGCCATGAATAGATTAAGGTTTTCAATTAGCAGAAAGGGCATAACTCTGTGAGTGGAAAGGTTCAGACACAGCATGCTTTGGCAGCAGAACAATCTGGCCAGTTTTAAGGAGTTTGATAACTATTCAATCACTTGAGTTAGTGGAGGGCCAGGAGAACTCATCCGTTGCTCTGTTCCCACCCTGCAGATGCTCAGCATGGCTATGGCAGAAAAAGTTTCAGCTGGCTCTGTGCCCTTGCCCCGATTCCTCCACCTCCATGCTGACTTTCTACAGGGGTCTAGAGGCTGCAGTGTGAAGTTTAAATTGTTTTTATCTTTCTTGGTCTCTCAGAGTGTGTTCTCAGTTTCAGGTCTATCAATGTCATTCCTTCACGGGAGACTTGCCCTACTCTCAGATCATGCCCTGGACTGCTGCCTCCTGTGCCCCTGTGGTTACCTGAGAGGTCAGACTTGTTAAGCCTGCAACACTCTGGGAGCACTAACTTTGGAAGGAAAAGTTATTGCAGAATTATTTATTCTACAAAATCACAGACCTCAAAGCAATACAGTTATGCACATTCACTCCTAGTTTACAACCTTCACTTCCCAAAGCCCTGAGTCCCTGAGTGCTGCCTTACATAACAGTAAAATTGTATCTTTGCTCTGGAATTTGTAATTTAAAATCTAGTGCAGTCCTTCACTCTCTTAACTTAGATAAAGCCGTCCCTGCTTAGCTGTCTGTAGCCTTCTGCTGCCTACCTCCAGCAAAAGTAAACAAGTCCTGCAATGTTATGGAGAGAGAACTGAAGATCTGTGAATTGAATAGTTCCCAATGTTGATTTATGAATGTACACCAAAAGTCCCACAGCCTTTATGCTTATCTTTCCAACCCCCCTTTTTTTTTTCTTTTTTTCTTTCTCCTTTCTTAATAGGTAAATAAAACCTTTCAGATGGGAAGCTTTAGCAACGCAGTGAAGATATTCACTGTCTCTGACCAGAGCCAGGGCACATCAAGGGAGGTGTCAAGAAAATAATTAAATGGAGAGGTTGAACAAGTGGCATCGTATGGAGTGCCTGGATGTTTTTTGGACACATGAGCTCCGGAGGAAGGCATCTAAATTCAAATGCCTACACATGAGCTTGTCATCTAGACTTCCACTATTGTCAGAGACAGTGCCATTCAACAGAGCAAATGCATGTGTTGAAAAAAAGAAAACCTTAAATAGGTTTCTTAATCTGGAACTGATTCGTACCTGTGGTGCTTCCCTCCTGGCTCTGAGGATGCTCAGTGAGAAGCGAGGCACAGCTAGATGGATGCAGTTCTCTCCTGGGTGGAGTGGGAAAAGCCTCCTGCCATCTGAAATGGGTCCTGGGGGAGTACTCACCCCTCCACTGAGCATAAGGGAGAAATTCTCCTAGGAGCTGGGTGGATACCGAACCTGTACTGAGACACCAAGTGAGCACAAGGACAGCTCCTGCCCCTTGCAGCTCCCAGGAGACCTTCTGAGTCTGGGGAAAGAAATAAACATAAAGCCCAACCTCAGCAGAAGTACCATGGAGACTCTGCAGCTGGTTTCTCCCCCCTGTGCTGTCTAGCTGAAGGTCATTGGATGCATGCATTTTGTAACAACTGCCTTCAACTTTTCCTCTTTCATCAATAGATGGCACTAGGCAGTTAGCAAGAGCCATGTCTGTTCAGGACATTCTTGATCAGTAAGTAGACAGTTTCTGTACTCAGAATCATGTACTTTATATGGCTTAAGATCATGTTTTCACAGATTCTACCACTCTTTCAAAGTTTTCTTAGTTATAAAGGATGAAAAATGTAACAAGACACCAGCAGTTGCGACAAAAAGCCTCAGTAATGTCAGACATGAAGATTCTTTAATTAAGATTCTAAGCATGACCTGCAATGCTATTTTGTGAAAACTCTGACCTAGTTTTGATTTGCCTCAGTTTTGTTTAAAGCCATAATTTCAGATCCATCTCCTTAGCACTGTTCTTTGCTGCAAGGAACACTCTGAGGCTATTGACAGGCTACATTTTGCCCTTTAGTGTTGTGTTGGGTCTGGCTGAGCTGGAGTTAATTTGCCCCCTGTCAGCCCTCCTGGTGCTGTGCTTTGCACTGGGAGCTGGAAGGGTGCTGATAACACAACCCCTGTGTGGCTCCTGCTGAGCAGAGCTCACAAAGCACCAGGGTTGGCTTCCAAGATTCGCCCTTGGTGGGTTGGGGTGGGCAAGGTCTTGGGAGGGGGATACAACTGGGACAGCTGACTCAGGCTGACCAAAGGGATATTCCACACCATATGACATCATCTCAACACTAAAAGCTAGTCAAAGGATGGTGGGCAGGGAGGGAGGGCAGGCATCCACTTGTCCTCTGGATCAAGCAACCGCTGCACATTTGGAGTCCTGCTTCCCAGAAAAGTGCCCAGACATCACCTGCTGATGGGAAGTAAAGAATAAATCTTTGTTTTCTTTTGCTCCTGCATGTGTGGCCTCACTTCCCTTTTCATTAAACTGCCTCTGTCTTAACCTAGGAGGTTCATTTTATTTTCTCCCCCTGGTCTAGCTGAGAGGAGGAGGCAGGAGGAGTGGTAGAGCAGCTCGATGGGCACCTGGAGCCCAGCCAAGGTCCAACCACTACGACTGTTGTATACTGGAAAATATCTTATGAAGAAGGAGAGGGGGAAAGGAAAAGGTGGTAGTGAGGGAGTCCCATGAATTATTGATCCCATGAATAAAGTGAATCTATCCCATGCAACCAGGAGGGTGAGCAGACATGATATCACAAGGTTTCTGAGAAAAGAAAGGTATTAAAATCTCACCTCGAACTCTCTAGCTTTTTCCATCAGGTCAAAGTAGTTAATCCCTCTGCAGCATGTCTCATTCACTGTGTAACTGTGTGATTGTTAAGGAAAAGCAAAGGGAGAGCTGATAAGGTGCTTTTAGCTCTTGTTAAAAACATTTATGGACCCGGATTAAGGTTTTTTTGATGGGATCAAGATAAAGTATATTGAAACCCCCAAAGAAGGTGCAATAAGACCAATGGGAGCAGACCCTTCTATTTGTGTCTGATACACAAGGTACAAAGTGCTCTTCACTCTGTTTAGCCTGGGTCTGATAGCAGACCCAGCTGTTGTCTCAGCAGACTGCATATGCAGTACTGTTCATGATCCAAAGATATTTAATCCACAGAAGCTTGGTTTATCTATAAAAATATCAAGGCAAATTTAATTTTACTTTTCCATCAAACTAGATTAACATTTCGGATTAGGAGTGACTGCTGGTGTTACATTTTCTGGTGAGGGCATCCCACACATCTCATCTGAGTGTCAGAGCCTGACTGCATGTCAGATCAACAGGAACAATGCTGCGTGCAGAAGAACCTGGAATCACATAATGAAGAGCTCAAGGGAAGGTACAAGTTTCACATTTCTTTGTTTTGCCTAGTAAGACAAAGCATTTAGTCCAGGAGATAACATGCCTGCATCCCAGCTGCTGCTGTCTACAGCTTGTGCTAGGGACTGTCCCTGTGTCATCATTTAACACTGATGACACTCTGGTGCAGTCAGGAATGATGGAGATCAGAAAGGCTTCTGGAGGTGTCTTCTTTGCTTACACTTGCTGGATCTGGCTTCAATCTTCGTGTACAAAAGAGCTACAAGCAACAAGCAGCCTTGGTTTGGAAGGAAAACACTTTGCCACTGTCATTAACTGCTTTTAAAAATAGAATCTCGACATTCAGGAGAGAATGAAATGCTGTAGATGCTGCTATGAACTCCTGCCTTTAATTATGGTGTCGCAGAAAATTGTAATCTCAGAATTAGTTCAAATTGAGTTGGAAAGGGAAACTTGTCACGCAGACTGAAAGCTGCCTGCAGTACCATCAACAAAGGGTGGTAGCAAATACATATGTACCCCGCTCAAAGCCAAGGACTTGGGGGGATTCTGAGGACTGATATAATTTAACAATTTAGTGAATAATCTAAGGTTGGAATTGTCTCTTGGCTGAAACTCGTGACTGGAACAGAGAGTCTCTAGGGTTAAAACATCAGGTTGCAATGCAGCCTGAACTGTAGGTGGGGGCTGGAAACAACTCCTCTGCTCTGCAAGTTGAAGTACCAGGGGAGTTTTTATCTTCCACAGTGCAATGGGTTAAGTTGATAGTGTACATAGTGCTGAGATAGGTAGATACTGGGAATAAATACAAACACCCAGGAAGACAAAGGAAAAAAATTAACCAGTAATAACAACCTGACTCATAAAAATACAGGATAAGATCACAGGGAGTGTGTGTCTGTTGTGTGTCTTTTTCTGTTGTTATCTTTTTTTAACATCCTTTGGTTGGATCAGGCCAGGATAACAACAAAAAGTGATTCAGCATAAGACACCATGGAAGTGGGTGGGTGCAATTTCATGTTTAGTGGGATGCTGGAATGTGGGAAGCACCACGCTAAAAGGGAACTGTGGGTGATGGCAGACAGCAAAACTGTCCTGCTCTGAGGGTCTCACAAGCTCGGGCTACGTATATGACAGTGCAGTTGTGACACAAATCATTTTTTACTGAAATAACTATGTAAACAAACTGCAAAAATGAATTATGCCCATGTCCCAGATGATTCTGCAGGCAGAGAGGAGCTGAGGGAGACAATTTAGCCAAAGTACTACTAGATCACAACTATGTAGACTTGGTTCAGTTTGCAGCATGGCCAATGTTTGCTTCTGGACACTGCAAAATGTCCTGAAAATTCAGAAATCTATGTAGAGCCAAGGAGTAAGCCAGAGGTGTGTTTGGTCAGAGACCTGGCTGCTTGGCATTACTTAACCTGAGCAGCAACATGACACAGCAACTGATATATTCCAGAGCCCTTTACAAATGGAATTCTCCAAAGGCTGTAGGATAAATTTGGATAAAATAACAGGGGAGCCATTGCTCAAAAATGTATTAGGTGACAAAGTATTAGGGGATATTAATTATAACGTACCTGGGCATGGTGTATTTGTAAGCAGGCTCTTGGGTTACTCCTAAAAGAACCAACTCTTTTTCCCAGTTATCTTGCAACTTGCAAATGCACGTTCCAGGGGAATTGTGGCATTGCACTGTAAATCCAGCAGCCCGAGTTTGAACTTGCCTCTGATCTCATCCCCAAAATATCTTTCCTTTAGTCAGGAGAAAAAAAAAAGGTGACTGACTGACTAAGGCTGGTTGTGAGGTGACACTGGGCACTCTTTGCTGGTGCTGAGCTTCCAGCAACTTTGGCCACAGGGTTCTGCTGCCAGTGCAGTTCTCCAGAGGCTGCTGGTAGGGTGGCACTGACCCAGCATGTCTTGTGTTCACCTCTGCTTGCCATGTAGATGGATGATTCAGAAAAGCCCAAGACAGGCCTCTCCTCCCTCCCATGATATCCCAAGAGGTTCAATAAATCTGATATCAAACTGATGAACAAGTCTTGAAAAGGTTGCCTGCCTTATCCTATGTAGATTGACAGATAAGCACCAACTGTTTCTTTTGTGAATCAAACTCCTTGACACTAAGCAAAGCAATTGTAGTGAGTCTTCTGGGAATTTCAAGTATTTACTGCTGATGTAGTTTTTAAAATGGTTGTTTACAGGATGTCAGATAGTAAGCCTCTATGATTCATAGCAAATAACAGTATACCAGAACTTTAAACTCTCCTTGAATGGCAATTTTCCTCCTAACTTGGTTGGATGGAAGGAGAATATTTAGCTTTCTGCTGTAAATACACTTTATGACTAGCACTCTCAAAACAGAAAATGGGAAATAAAGCATAGCAATTTCTGTTAACTTTTACATAAATCTCCCCAGTCAAGTGCCTTCTGGTGCCTTCTGTACTGCATTCCCTTTGCATTTACTTTCCAAACTGACCATTCTTTTCCTTCTGGAAAATATTTTCTGCTACAGTATCTACCCCGTTGTGGTCTTTTGGCAGGGGGGGGGTTTTTTTTTTTTTTTTTTTTTTTTTTTGTGGTGTTTTTTTTTTTTTTTTTGTTTCTGGTGTGGTTTTTTTATTATTATTTGTTTCTTTCTTTTTAGTGTTTTGGTTGGTTTTGGTTTTTTATCTGTATAGAGTTTGTTTTCCATATCAATGACCAGATAGCCACCTTCCAGTACCTGAAGGGAGCTGACAAAAACCCTGGAGAGGGCCTGGTTACAAAAACCTGGAGTGAAAGGATGAGGGGCAATGGTTTAAATTAGAAAGGAGGGGATTTAGATGAGGAATAAGGAGGAAGTTCTTGACCAGGAGAGTGTGGAGCCCTGGAACAGGCTGCCCAGGGAGGGGGGGCTGACAGAGCTCTGAGCACCCTGCTCTAGGTGAGGATGTCCCTGCTCTCAGCAGGGGTTTGGACTGGGGGTGGCAGCTATTTTGATCGCTGTAGATAAGAGAGACGTATACTGGGTGATTTTTTTCTTACCTGTTGGAATGAAAGATGTCTTCTGCACGAGGCAAACATGCCAAATACTCTGTGGAACTATTCATCTGCTTCCAAGAACACTTTCTATCCTCAACTCAGCTCGACAATGATAGAGGTGGTCTAGGAGGGTCTGGGGAGAAGGTATCTGTGCCTGCTTCCTGGTCAGTGGGACCAAGAAAACAGGGGTGGAGAAACTGGTGTAGGTACCCTAAGCCTTCCTGTACACAAAATCTACTTTACATACTACACCAGGAGCTAAAATAGAGACTGTAGATCTATCTCCTGTTCCATGCTCAGGAGAAATGTCTTCTTTTTACCAACCTTTTAAAAGGTCTGTAGAATTGACTGGATATTGGACATCACCAGGATGAGAGTTGGTTTGTCCTCTTGCTAGGCAGCTGATCTGCAATACTTTCATTGATGAACTCTCTTTCCTCTGAAACAAACAGACAAACAGATTCATTCACTAAGTTTCTGCAGGTGCTTAAAAAAATCTTCTTGTGTAGTTGCTATTCCTAATTTGGATCCTGCACTGAGCTTCTTTATCCAGCCTTCTGAGATGAAAATGCCTCCATGAAATCAGAAATGGATTTAGCTAAATTTTGCTTTTAAAACTCTGCTGCAAATCAGAGCTGAGGTTTGTGTTTGAACCCATGGGATTTTTTGACCTCAAGACAGATTTTTAGATATCCAAAGCACACATCACTGTAACAAAATTATAGTACTATGGGTTATGCTGGAACTCAGATTAATGGCAGCATTTATCCCAAATGCATCCAGTGCAATGTTTGATGTGCTATTCTATTTAACAGTTACAGTTTGCAGAAGTTCATTTGTCCACCTTTTTTCCCAGTGGAAAAAAAAACCAAAACAAAACAAAATGAACAAAAGAAAACCAAAACCAACCAACCAAACAAAAAATCAAAACACACACCCTCCAAAAAATAAACAAGCAGAAAGACAGCTTCAAAATTGGTCCATAAAACAGTAAGGGGAATATGTTGTGGACTAGGTTTTCTGCTATTGTAATTCTAAATTTTAAAGTAATGAAAATTATTGCTTTTTTTTTTCATTAATTTGTTTCCCTGTTTTTCTCTCTTTTTGTCTCTCATCCCAGTTCTTTTCTTTTCATAATGCTTCTGTTAAGTACTTACAATCCATCTGTAATCTGTTGTCACAGCATTTGCAGAGCTAAAAAAAAATTATTACTGAATTGTCAGCATGTTTTCAACTTCATTAAAGATGACAACCTGGTAATCAGCTGTACAGACTGTAGTACAAGACTTAGAGGGAAATCTGAGCTATTTTCCTGCCATTAAATCATCCTAAAAGCAACCAGCATACTCCAGGGTGAAGCTGCTCAGCTCAAGCCTTTATGTTTCCTAATAAGATGATTTGAGAGAATCTGGAATTTGCTTCATGTGTCTCTCTGGAACAAAGGCTGCTCCTGAACTCCTGTTTGAACTGGTGTTAGAGTGTCAGTGCAGCTGTGTTAAGTTTACTGAAGTCAACTGGTTTTCAGATGAAGTTTGAGCTTCTCTTCCGCTGAATTTAAAACCTGAAATTTCTCAGGGACCAAAAATCTTGCTTAATGAGAACTGACTCTGCATAATGCTGGTTAAATTGCATCTTTAGTTCCCTAAATTGTGGCCTTTTGGAAATGTCAGGTGCATACAGGTAGGTAATTTTGATTTTTTTTGTAACTCCATCAATAAAAAGCATAATGCTTCCTTACAGAAATGTTTTCAAACAGTGCAGAGGCTACAACTGGTGCTAATGGAAAGCACTTCAGTCTAGGAGAAGGAAAAAAACATGGAGAATGACAATAACACAAGGTGATATTTCTATGAGTTAGAAAACACAGTATATTTCTTGGAACAATTTCAGAGATAGAGTCAAAAAGATATGCAAAAGAAATGGTTCTCAGGCATCAGATGAATTGAAGTGGGAAAATATGTATAGAAGGAACAAAGTGGCAACAGCTGCTGTAGTCCAATGAAATGAGAAAAAAATGAGCACTTTCAGACAGGGGAGGACACAATGAATATATGAAGAGAGAAAGACAGGAAAGGAGCCAAAGATTACTTCCCGAGCCATAAGAATAATTCATTAATGATTCATGAAAGAATCGATCATAAATGAAAAAAAAAGTATGAAGGCAACATAGGGTCACAGAATCCTTTAGGTTAGAAACCACCTTTAAGATCACTGAGTCCAACCATTAACTTCACTCTGCCACTGCTAAACCATGTCCTTAAGCACCGTATCTACCAAACATTTAAACAGAGATGGTGACCTAATCACTTCCCTGGGCATCCTGTTCCTGTGCTTGATAACCCTTTCAGTGAAGAAATTTTTCCTCATGTCCAACCAAAGCCTTCCCTAGCACAACTTGAGGCCATTTCCTCTTGTCCAATTACTTGTTACTCATGAGAAGAGACCAGCACCCAACATCAAGGTATGAAAAGCAGTTGAAGGAAAGCATGTGGCAGAGCACAATCACAGGAAGCATGTAGTGCCTGCCAGATCACATCACTGAAAGAAAAATGCCCTGAGCAGGGCTTCTTTCCAAGCAGTTAAATGTTCCAAGAGCAGATAAATTTGCTGCTGGCTAGAGACCTCATGTTTTTCTGATCAGAAGTCCCCAGACAAGAAGCATACAAATGCAGTATATCAACAGCAAGCATCTGACACATTGTGCATGTGTTGTCCACTGGCTGTGCATGCACTGATTGTCCAGATTTGGGGTGCATGTGCAGAACAACCAGACAGCATGTGTCTGGTGGTTTTAAAGCACTTTGGTTACATTGGACTTCCTCTAAGGAGGAGACAAAGCTACCCTGTGTGTGGACAGTGACCATTTGTCTAGGATTTCAGGACATCTGCCAGACCAAACTCATCCTTTTCTGGAAAGCAGAAGAGACAGCAGAGGGGGTAAGCTGTGCCAGTGTTTTCAGATAAGGATATTCACAAAGTGAGAGGGAGCAAAGCATTCTACACAACAGAGGCACAGAGAACACAGTCCGGATCCTTGCAGAGCAGGGATGGAGAATTTAGCAGCAGTGCAGCCACTTTCCTTTGGCTGCAATGCAGTATAAGGAAATGTACTTGCACCCTGTGGTTATGTTGCCTGAACTGGTCTGTCAGAACAGGCAGAAGAACTCAGAATGCTGAGTGTAAGTCACAACATTCATATCGTTTCTATCAGTAGGGCTAATAATGTCACAAAGTCATACTGGTGAAATACAGGTTTGGATGTATTAGATAAATCTTGATGCCTATGTGATAGCTATGACAGCAAACTCAATCCTATGAATACTTACCTTAGCATCTGGAAGCATGATATCAATTTTAGAGTCTATGTAATACCTATGGACTCATCTTCCAGCAGAAAAGATTGAAGAAGCTTTTCTTGGTGTGTTTAAAGAATACCTGATGCATGCCAGGCTCCAAGGATTCAGCTGTTTCCAAAAGCATATGACATTCCATAAATGACTGTCATTAGGGACAGGGCACAAGCAACACGTGGCTGAGCATAACTGAAAAAGAGGGAAACCTCAGCAGTTGAGAATGCCAACACTAGCATGAGATAAGTGAGCACGAGCCTTCTGTGGTTACCAAAATCAAATATCAGAACTTAGGAGACTGTCTGCTGAGCTCTTCTCCCTTTTTCTGCTAGACTATGAGATACAACCCTTGGGGCAAGACTTTTTTTTCCTCTCTACCACTCAGCTACCATCTTACAACCCTAGAGAACATCACTTATAGGCCCTCTTCCACAGTTAAAATCTACTGCTGGATCCTGTGTCAGATTGGACGAAGAACAAGTTGAAGTACACTTGTCTGTCTGGAAGAGAGCTCTTCTAGAATATGCCTTCTGGTATGATCATATAGCATCTCCACAAGTCCAGAAAAAGTAGTGAAATATTAGATGGAGAAGGAGTCCTTGCTGTTGACAAGCTAGTATATAGAAATACTCAACAAAAACCTAATAGCACTACTCATAAAATGGAGTGCCATCTAAAACTGAATCATAGCAAAACAAAAACTGGTGTTGTGTGAGTTACTTTGATCACACCTTGGAAAAAAAACACCTCTGGACCTGTTCAAACAAAGTGGAAACAATAAAGCATTTTCAAGTCTTCAGCTTCTTGGTGGAAAAGTCATAATCCATAATAATCACCATGGTTTACTCAGCACAGATTAATACAGATTGTTGCTATGAAGCCCAAAATAAAAACCAAAAAGCACATCTTACTGGGAAAATTTGCTGAGAACTTTGAGAGTACAGGGTCTGTATCATTTTTAAACCACAATAAATGACAACAATAAATGGTAGCAACAAAGTCAGTGGATGTGTTCCAGGAGATGTTCTCAGAAATGAGATTACAGCACTGAAAAGGTAGATATGCCATAAACAGTGGACAAAGTAGTATTTTGCAGGAGGCTCTTTAGGTGCCTAAGGATTGAGAATGTAGAACTATCACAGGAAAATTATAGTCAAACTGAAAAGAATTTAGCACTGTCACTGGATGTCAGTACATACTGTGCAGTAGAGCTGAAATAGATCACAAACCTTAGGGGGTATTCTTGACAAATCTTAAGCTTCTGCGCCATCTAGACTTCACACATGATCATAAACCTACAAAGACATGACTTCAAAGTGAAATACGAGCCCAGAAGAAAAACTTTTGCAGCAACATGTACTACTGTCTGCAAAAAAAAAGGAGTAGAAATTCTGAGGAAAAATAGACAGCATGAATGTGATGAATCTTTCACAAGAGTAGGTCAGGCTTGCTTGCCCAAAAGCAAGTTCTCCTGGCCTATCAGGACTTCTGGAGTGTAAAAACCCAAAGTTAACCTGAAAAATGAAAAGAAAGCAAGCGACAGAGAAGAAAACTCCTTCCAGGCATCTGAAAAGATTTATGGATCTGACAGCAATGTTATAGGAAGTCTGAGGATCAAACGTACTTCACCCATCCCAGATGTGTATGAAGACTAGACATGGTGAGGACATGCTGATCATTTGTATCTTTTTCCTTCAGAGGGCAATGAAATGTGTATAACAACATCTGAAGACTTTGAATAAACTAAGCTGTGTTAATGAATAAATAGATACTCTCACTATGGAAACTACTTTTATACTAACAGATAGTGCACCTTAGAGAGCCCAGGAGCAAGGGGTAACTGTTCTAGAGGATATCCTTAACCAAATGTTAGATTATTATGACAAAAATATTTCTAAGTAGCTCCAATAGACAACAGACCACCCACCTCTGGACTGGGTGACTCCAAGGCTATGTTCACAGCAAAAGCAGCAATAACAACCTCAAGTCACACAACGAGCCCCAGGGCACGTGTGAAAAGATTGAAGCACTAGTGTTTCATTGAGGTGCAGGCACACACAGAGGAGCAGAAGCAGAGCCAGCCACTGGTGCTGCCCACTGTCCCAAGGGCCAGCTGAAGTGCACACGAATCAGCAAGCAGATTCTGATGCTATTCAAGGTGGTCAAAAAGTGCTACCACATTGTCTATTGAGCTGATAAAATGAACCTCTGCAGTCAAGCATTTCACGTTCACAGGCTGTAGCAAGCACAATGTGCAAAGCTTTGTGAAAAGTGAGCCTTTTCCTTTCCAAAATCTTTCATTGGGGTGAAATAAAGCAGCTGAATGGACAGAGGGGAAACAAGGAGAAATCCTATTCATGATAAAAATGCCAGTATACCAAATCCCTTCCAAACCAGGATTATAAGGGCCAGTATCACTGCAGTGAAATAATTAAACACACTGGGCTGGGTGTTAGTGAGCCAAAGAAGGGGTTCATCTCTGGGTGAAATTGCAGATGCATAGGAGATCCTTGCATCATTATGAGCATGACGGGTGGTGACCACACATGTGACATGTGGAATATGAATTCCAGAAAGCCATCTAGCTCTGGGAGAAAGCAGGCAACACAGCTGACAGCCCACACACTCCATGGCTGACCTACTGGCAGCAGTTAGGAATGTGCAGAACAGACCTTGATAGATATGTGGGAGAAAATCCAAACAAAGTCAGAGGCACCACAACAGCATCTGCTGAGGTGTGTCCCCTCCATGGTTTAACCACATTAATTCTTAGTTTCCTAATCCTATGTTCTGTGTTCAGTCAGGATAAGGTTAATTTTCAACAGAAGCTGGGAGGGGGGCAGAGTCAGGATAGACAGCTGAAGCAGACAGTGAGATATTCAATACATACTGAGGTATTACCTTCTATATAAGGGCAGGGGGTAGGCCAGGTGGTCTCAGGTGTCTGTGCTGGGCAGTAGGTGAGGTTTATGTCTTTCATTTTATGCATAGATTCATTTCTAATATTGTTACTCACATTGTTTCTTCTCTTGCTTTGTCTCTTACATTCTCCTTATCTCAACCCACGGGGTTCTGCCTTTTTCTCCCCATTCTCCTTCCCACCTGGAGGAGACAGGGATGTTTGTGTGTATGAGTGAGCAACCAACCATGGGTGGTGCTCATCACCCAGCTGGGACCAACCCACAACACTCTGGTTCAGATCTGATGGTTTCCCTGAGCTTCATTTTCTCTATGAAAGTATTTTTTCTCAGAGACTCCAAAGATTCATTTACTTACAACATTTACTCTACACAGAAAGCTTCCTAAATGCAGTGTCCCATGACTGGCCTTGTGCTACCCATGGAAAGAGTGAACTTTTCTGTCACATCAACTGAAACAAAAGTTGTGTCCACCTGCATCTCTAGGTAAGCAGTGAAACAACTCATGGTTTGATAGTGTAAAACCTGCCCAGGCTCTCTTGATATGAAATGTACTCAACTGCTTCTCCATCTGCTCTAAAAGCTTCTTCCTCTTTACGAATCTTCCTCTGCCATGCATGCACACATGTCCTTTCTAACACTTGCCTCCTTGTTTAGCTGTTGATGACCTTCTGGTACCCTTCTTATGAAAGAAGAATGGCTGAGGTAGGAAGGCACCTCTGGAGCTGGGGTAGTCCAAACCCCAAGTAAGCAGGGACACCAAAAGCCCAGGGCTGTTTCTCACTGGGTTTCTGAAGTTACTTTACAAATGAAGAGCTTTGCATTGTGACAGACATCATTTCATTAACAGCAAACTTCAGGGCTGGTATCACACTTTTGAATTAAGTATCAAAATTACAAGGGATGGGATGAAGGAAGGGGTGCATTTCCAGTCCAAGGGATCCTTTGCATATAAGAAGATGCAGCAGCAGATTTTTTACATCAGCTTAGGGGCTTATTTGGAAAGACAATACCTAAGAGAGGTGGTCTGTCTAAGGAATGAGGCCCTAATTCTGATGAGTGTGGAACTGTCACGTCAGCTTTGCCAGCTGAGCAAATCGTACAACACAGCCCAAGACTCAGCCAACACATGAGCAGTTTTAAGGCGTGCTGTCATTTCATTTCCTTGTACTCACTTCAGAAGCCAAACTATGGTTTCTAGACTGAATATCTCCTCCTTGTTTTCTTTCATTTCAGGAGCTATTTACAGCTGGCCTGATAAATATTACACATTTTACTCTTCAGGTTGGGAAAGATCCCTGGAAGGTGCAGTTATATGCAGAGCATTATTCTACTAAATAGCCAGCTGGTAACACAGGCTGCTGAAATACCCCTTGCTACCAGCCAAAGGCAAGGAGCAAGCAGCAGGGAGATGTGGAGCTGGCCTGAGACCCGAGCATTGTACTGACTGCAGCATCAAATGTTACTCTTGACTGACAGCACGACTCACTGGTGTGACTCAAACCTGCAAACCCATCACAGATGTGTAAAGAGAGCAAATTCCTTAAGCAACAGAGCACCCCTAGACTGCCACCTTCTGAAGTGAGACTCTCTAGCTCCTTTCCCCCACCCTGGATACACCATTCATCCGTAGCAGAGCGAGGGCTGGCATCTGCACTTTTCTTATTGGTGGCAGTGCACCAGAATGCAGTTGGATTGTCATAATTCCTGATGTTCAGTTTCTATAATGCTACTTTGTCAAGAGAGACCTAGTAAGCAACCCCTAAATAGTGTTTCCTGGATGCTGTCAGCATGTGCCAAGCCTGAGCTGCTGATAACGGAATGGTTTTTAAATCTTTATTAATTTGAAAGCCTGTTACATTTATTTCAGGCCAGCCTGGTCCTAGATCACTGTTCCCAGAAGCCAGTGCAGTAGGAAGGAGACTGAGACTGGCAGCTCTCACAGCTGGCAGATTTGGAAGAAAAAAGGGGGGATTTGGAAGCAGACCTTTGTTCTGAGCCTGTCATTGCATGGGCTGATAATTTGTTCTGATGCAATACCGTTGATTTCCATTCTTTTCAGTGCAGCTAAGGCCAAAGCTTAAAGATGAGTACCAATCTGGATGGAAGTTAGGGTGAAGTTATACTGTTCAAGATGAGAAAATAAGAGAAAAGGCTCTGGACCCTTAGCCCAGATGACTATTAAATGAGCTGGTACCCAATATTAAATGGTGCCTGCTACTTGGAAAAATAAAATACTATATAGCAGTAAAAATGTTGGAGGATTCTGAAGTNAATGAGCTGGTACCCAATATTAAAGAAAAATAAAATACTATATAGGCAGTAAAAATGTTGGAGGATTATGAGTTATTTTTTTTTTAATCTTGATACTACAAAAGTTAGCAAGCCTTCTTTGAGAAAGAAAGAAAAAAATCCTTCTGTTTTAAAAGCAGTTTGAGCTCACTGTCTTCAGTTTTAACTGGACATTCATTCCATGCTGTGGTTCCTGTACATACCACCTGATACACAGAATGCCTCTGGTTGGAAGAGACCTTCAAGAGCATCTAGTCCAACCTTCAACCCAACACTGCAAGCTCACCACTAAACCATGACCCTGAGCACCAGGTCCACACGCCATTTAAATGTCTTAAGGGATGGTGACTCCACCACTGCCCTGGGCAGCCCATTCCAATGTTTGATAACCCTTTCAGTGAAGAAATGTTCCCTAATACCCAGCCTAAACCTCCCCTGGCACAGCTTGCAGCCATTCCCTGGGGTCCTGTCACGTCACAAGGGATACCCTGTAATCATCTTCTCCCTGACACCAGAGTACATGTACTGTGGCCACAGGCACATGCCATGCCCCTAGCTTTATGTCATATTGCCAGCCCTGGGAGTAATCCAGACCTTCTCACCAATTTTCTCTCCTGAACAGAAAGTGTCAGCAGCAAACCACACACGTGCCACTGGCATTTCTGCAGATAGCTGTGCACAAAAGCCAAAGCCTGACGGTTACCATGGGATTCTCTCATTAGGCTTGTACTGAATCTGCTGCATTCTTCACTGTCTGTTAATCTTTGCTGCTCGTCCCTTCCTCCCCTAATTCTCTTGCCCTCTGTGCAGGAATGTGAATTGTATCAAACCACGGACAGGGTAAGAAAGCTGTGTGTTCCAGTACCTGTCAGCAATCTTCCATATGGATTGAGGAATCTGGTCTTTCAAACCTTTGCTGAAAAGGCATTGCTGTTTATTTTGGAAAAAAACCCCACAAATCACCTACTGCATCTGTTGTCATTCATGAGTAGTCATGAAAAGCTTTGAAGAAGGAAGGTACTTAATCTGCCCTCCTGCTGGGTGCTAGACTGGGGTCCTTTTTTTCACTTGTCCCCCTTCGTGCTCCTTCAGCAAGTGCAGGAGCCTTCAGAGGGGTGTGTTTTACACTCTCACTCCCATGAAAGCCCACTGACACTTCCAGAGAGGCACGAGAGGTAAGGAATATGGTCATTATTTCACATCACACAGTCCTTTCTCATTTACATGCCTATCCTGTGTGCCCAGGCTTTCAGAAATGGTCCCTGGGGAAGACTTGGCTCTGCAAAAACACTAACTGTACCAAGGTGTCTCAGCAGAAAGATTTCTGTCCTTTTGGATCCTACAAAGAGCCCAGTACAACTGGCTCTACTGAAACCCTCCTGGGTGCCAGTGTGACCCTTTAATTCACACCCTGTTCTACTTAAGTGAGCAGGACTAGGAAGGGTTTGGTTTTTTTTCCACTCAGGTAAAGGATCCTGAGTGACAGATTTTTCCCTCTGTTGTCCAAATCTCCAGTATGCTCCAGATACGTCAAAAAAACTGTCAGCTATGGCACTGCTCACCTGCTATGGATGTTCCTGTTTGAAGACAGCTGCCAGCCTGGATCAGGCTGCCTGTGCTGGCCCCAGGTGTTTCGTGGGCTGCAGCACAAAGCTGTGGCTGCTGTAAGCCCGCAGTAGATTTTAGAAAGCTGGGGAGGGAATTACAGCGACTCGCTGCTGGCACATTCCTGTTAGTGTGTTTGCTCACTTTCCTCAGGATCTTAGGAGAATTACCAGTGAATTCAGATAACTGGTAGGATCTTGGTTATAATTAGCAGCAGCTTCCCTTCTGACACGCAGGATGGGCTAACAACATTTTTCTTAAGGCAGAGTTGTTATGCTATCCTCCAGAGAGGTACTTCAAAATAAAGCATTTTCTGGCAAAAAGCCTCTCCCACTTGTTTAGGCCAGATGGGAGAGGGAGGGATTCTGAAGTGATGGAGTTAGAGGGTAACAGAGTATTGTACAAACCGTGGCAGTGCGTGGGCTGTTGCGGATCAGTTATTTTTGTTATTACTGACATGCATCCATTCTATCAAACCAAAGTCATCAGTGGCAAAATAAAAACATTGGCGCAGATGCGGATGAAATTTCTATTTCTATCTCTAGATCAGCTGTGAAAAAAATCAGGAAAATTAGCAGAGTGTAATACATGTGGAGCCTGGAAACTTGAGGAGTGAATCAAATTACTGCCTTTATTTAGCTTGATGAGTGAAGTGTACCTGTCCACAGTGTCTAATCACAGAGCACTGATTTTCTGTTCCATTTCAGAGGAACTTGAAAATGAAGCCTGGAGTCCTTAAGAGAGTGAGCTACAACAAAGGCCATAGGACTAGGAAATAACCTGGGAGAGTGACCAGTCAGTCCAGTTAAACAGAATTTATCAACCTAAGTTAAACAGAGCTTCTGACACTCTTTTCTTTGCTGCCAACTGCCCATGGGTCTGAGCTTTTGAGATTGATCCTGATGCCTAACAGAGCAGTCTTCTGAAGTTGTATTACTTTTTCATGTCAACTTTTCCTGCTATCTCCTATGACTTTTCTAAATGTAAAAAGTACTTTTAAATGCAAAATATTCCCACTGAAGTGGGAAACTGTAGAGTAATAAATAAGTACATCGACAAGCAGTAGTAAAAGTAATGACAATAATTATGCATGTGTCTTCACATCCATGAAAGAGGCTTGAATACATTCAAGTTCAAACAGAGACTTAGCTTTTTTCACCTAAGTTTGCTTTTCAGAAATGCACCTAAGCTATAGGTTTCCTAATGCAAAAATTTTAGTGTTGTCCTTGCTTGCAAAAACTCCCTCCTCTAACTGAACTAACTCTATAGCAAGTGCAAAGTCTCTGAGGAGTGAAGCAAGGCAGGGCTTTGTCACCTCAGATATAAAAAGCTGGAGCCAGACAAAAGTCTGTCTGCTTGTCCTACAAGAAAGACATGACCTGAGTTAAAAGAGACACCTGGGAAGAGATTCCTGCAGAACCACACTTGCTTTTTCTCATGGGTATGATACCCATCGTACCCAGGAGAGCTCAGACTGTCATAGGGCAACAGCCTCAAGCATCCAGGTGTGAGAACACCAGCTCATGGGGACAGGCCTGAAGAAGCAGTGCTAATTCCTCATATATTTTCTGTCATGCATCAGAAGATGGCATTGCTCATGACACTGACTGTCAGGATGGGGTCTCACTTGGGCAGAGTTTTGTCAGGACTCACATTTTAGGCTGTGAATTAATGAAAATAAGGTTGTTTTGTTGGGTTTTTTTTGCACAGGAGAAACTCCAGACTGAATGATGCTTTTGGCAAAAGTACTGGGTTTCCAGAACATGCTTTAGTGTTCCTGACAATATTTAGTAGACAGTTGGACTTGGTGATCTTGAAGGTCATTCCCAAGCTTAATGATTCTATGTTTCTATGATTACTGCTCCATCTTTTGAGGTTGTACATTATCTTCCTGTTTATGTGCAAAAATTTCCCTGCTGCTCAATTAGTTTGCTCAGTGGAAAACTTATCCAGACTGCGGAGCTTTGTGAAACTGAGCAAGAAGCTAGAAGGATGTGAAATACTTAGATTGAGAATTGTAGGTTACAACTAATATTTAACATTTATTTATAAAGGGAAAAGAGGTTACGTAGCAGATTCCCACTATCACGTTTGCCAAATAGCTATGCAAATGTCTTTTGATTCCTCTGGAATACTTGTGTTTTTCTGAAAGTCTCCCAGGGTGCTAATCCCCTGGAGTGATATTCATTCACATGAAATGAAATACACAGAGGAGTGGGAACGATAGAAAGATTTTACTGGCACAAATGTGGCAATGAGCAAGTTATGTAGGTCAGCACGAATGAATATAGATAAAATTTTTATATCATCAGACCATGCAGTTCACAAATGCTGAGCATGAAAGGGAAAAAATAAATCAGAAATTTTGTGGAGGCATTTAAAAGTTATTGGGGCAATTGCTGCGGGGTTTTGTTTTTCAAGCAAAGCAAATATTTAGGCACCTTAATTGCAAAGAATGAAAACCTGAATTCTCACTGAAACAAACAGCAAAATTCCTACTGACCTTAATGGAGCTGAGATTTCATCCAGATAGCCAGCAGCAGGAGGCTTAAAGAAGGGAAAAACAATAACCAACACATCTTAGAAATTGATGATTTTCCTGAAAACATTTTTATACATTTACGTCTTATTTTCACTACAAAGGTTAATTCTGAGACTCAGCACGAGCAGCAGGATTTCTGCATCCTTCTGAGATGCTGGGAGTATTTCAATGTGATACAAATGGAGCTTAAATGAGAAGCAAATCACAGAACCAGAGAATGGCTGAGGCTGGAAAGTGTCTCTGGTTATCTTTAGTCAAACCCTCTGCTCACGCAGGGCCACCTACAGCAGGCTCTCCAGGACCATGTCCAGTCAGGGTTTGAGTATCTCCAAGGATGGAGACTCCACAACCTCGTTGGGCAGCCTGTGCTCGGTCATCCTCACAGTAACAAAGTCTTGCAATGTTCATTTCGTGCCCATTGCTTCTGGTCCTGCCACTGGGCACCCCTGAGAAGTGTATAGCTCCATCTGTCTGTTATAAACCAGAGCTGGGCAAAGAACCAAATATTTTATAGCTAAGACTATGGCCCATTTTATTTTAGGGGCTGTGATTTTCAAATTTGTCAGGAAGAAGGAAAAAGCTTTTGATGAAAGCTAAGAACAAGCATTCTAGCCACTATTTGCATTACTGGAAGCAATGTCAAAAGAACAAAACTAGTGGACAGAGGAAAATGGGAAGGTGGTGCTGGCCATAGGCTACAGGGCTCTCTGAAATCATCACCTGTGTGCTGCCACCACATCCCAGTTTAAGAGACAGGATGGAGTTTTCTAAATCCACTGGGAAAGGCCATCACACCATGCAGGCTGCCATGGTTCTTATCACTGGGAGTATGGTCATTTATTTTTCCAGGGAAGTTGTTCCTAGCATCTGCCATTCTGTAATCTGTGATTTGTTCTAATTTAGGCATTTCTCTGTATTGACTTCGAGGCACATAAGAGGAGAATATTAAAATAGAAAAGTTATCTAATCCTATAGAAAACATAATAAACTGCTGACATTTTAAACATGCTTGCATTGTTTTCCTGGATGGGAACTGCAAAATATAAGGCCAAACCAAAAGTGGATCAGTTATTTTATTTAGTGTCAACAGTGTTAAAAGTGTTTTGCATAGTAAGTTTCTGCCTAAAGTTTAAGGAGGTACCAGAGACAAGACCTTATATCCCTGTCATGCCAATAAGACAGTGAAAGTAAAATTAAATGGAAAACTTACCTTTATATCAGTTATAGATGTCCAGTATTTCTCTGAATCTGAGGGAAATAAATAAAAGTTTTTGGCTACTGGAAGCTTGGAGTCTATTGTTTTAAATCAGTACATGTGGACAATTTACATGGTGAAGATGCCACATATCAGCATGAAAATATTTGTCAGAAACTGATGAATGAAACAAGAATAATGAAGAAAAATTACAGTACACAGACCCTCCAGAGAGCAAAATAAACAGTCTAAGTCCCTGCAGAACTCTTAGAAATGACTTACTGATTAATTGAATCAATCCATCAACCTTTTGTGATAGTGTCAATTTGCCATCCCTTCCATATTGTTCTTCCTCCAGAGCTGATGTTTTAGATGCCTTTAAAATATAGGCTATGATATAATACATCTCTGTGGAGCTATCCTAATTTAATTGGATACTCTAGCGAGATATAATTGGCTGTCACCTTATAATTGTACTCCAAATCCCCTTTTCCTTGCCCTTCTCCTTTTCCTGAAGCTTTTTGGCACCCACTTTTCTAATTAATCAAAATTCAACAGCACAGTGGGACTGTGAGATCACATTTTTCTTTTCTATTTCTTATTTTAAATTGAAATGCTCTCAATTGCTTTTTTTTTCATTAATATTTTTCATTTAACATATCAACTCTGCAGAAAGGACTGAGTTTTTTACTGTATTCATAGAACTTACCATGCAACCAACCATCCAAAAGTTTGCTTGAGGGAAAAAAAACAAACCTGGGACAAATTTGAAGAGACTGAAATGTGAAACAAAGACCTTTACTATGAATTTTCTTCTAGCTCTTGCTCACCTTTTGTAGCTCCAGATATTTACAACTCTGTGTATTCACTGCTCTAGCAGATGTAATGGCACATTTGAAAATGTTTCCTACTAGGGTTTGCTGTGCCTTATGGCTTCTGTACCCCTGTCAGCCTTTCTGTTAAATGTCCCCCCGTGGCTGGAGCCTTTGAAGGATGGACATAACCCTTGTGCTTCCTCTCTTCCAGGTTTGCATACACCCACAGTGAAGATCCTTTCCACTGGTGAATGCAGCACTCTGGCTTTTGTATAGGAGATTTAATTTTGAATCAGAGATGATCACAAGCTTCACAGTGCTCCTCTCAAGGCATCTGGAAATCCCAAGAGCTAAATCATCATGGCTGAGTATGAAACGTATTGGTGACTACAGGGAGAAAACTTCTTTTACTGCCTCATTCTGTGCTGTGCAGCTTCCATACACGACTAGGTAACTGCAGTCTAAAGGGCAGTTTCTTTTATACACAGCAATTACATTTAGTATTGCACATAGCTTGGAGCAGACTGATTAGCATGACAAACATCTACATCTTTCCCCAAGGCACAGTGGACACAGTGCAGTCTGAAATACTTACATGCATCAGCTCTTCAGTAAAACCTGGCTCACCTTTAGTGTCTGCCACCCATCCACATGCACCGGGGTGAAGCCAGATTCACATTAGCTAGAAAACAAACTCAACAGGTTTATCAGTTTAATCTCAGCTACGTCAAAGAGACTCATCAGTAGCAAGAAAGCAAGTGATACAAACACACAGACTATTTATGGGGCTTTCCAGCTTTGGGGGAAAAATCTGCATCCTCTGAGTAATTGCACTTAAAAATAAAACAAGACTGGAAATTAAAATAGTGCAAGGTTTATGGGGTTTTGCTTTGCCTGCTATAAATGTGTTCAGCTGGAGGGTGAGAGTGCAAGTGATCAAAACCTCAGACACTGAGTTAATAGCCATTCCCACACCCAGGGATCAAGAAATACTGCACTAGCCCTTGTCAAAATGCTGCTGGGTGTTGCAACCGGTTCTTAAATTAAGCAAGTGGAGCACAAATTTTTTCTCCTTACCTTACTGAAAAGTGTCACTTGCACTGTAATCCCAATGATAATAATTAATGAACTCTCTTTCTAAGGAATAGTCTTGGGAGAACATGACTATGTCAAAATGTATACTGTTCTGCTCTGCCTTTATTAAATGACCTCAGGCAAGCTGTGAATGGATGTGAACTCTACAAAGACATTGCCTAAGACAGGATTTCATCATTACAGCATAGGGACAATGAGCAGCATATAAAAGAATATTAATGCAGTGGAAATACCCATGCTACACAGCTCCTTCTTAACAAGGATTACTTTTGCCATACTTAATACTGCTGGCAACTGTAAACCTATCATAGGCTTAAAATTCCTGTTGAGTGGGCAAAAAAAGCCCCATTTTCAAATTGAAGAGTCTATTGCAGTCAGCCTTGTAAAAGAAACCTTTTAGTGTCAGTGATAATGAAAATACCTGCTACCTAGGACGGAGTTAAAATGGTGTCATGACCTGGCAATTCCTACTCAGCGCTGTCACATCCACGCGCTGCACAGAGCAGGATTCACATCATCATGTAAATGGAACAGGATTCTTTATCCTGCATTGTTGCTCAGTTGGGAACAGTAATTCTGTTTCCTGTAAGTTGTGAATAGCAGCAGCAGGGGGCCATGAATAGCTTGGAAACCTATATTTTTTCCATTTATTTTTTTTTTTTTAAATGCAAATTACACTAGTAAGTCAAAAAAATCACTTTTTGTTAAAAATACATTCAGAATTAACAAATGCCAAAAAGAAAAGGAAAAAAAAAAGAAGAAAAAAAAAAAGACACATTTGGATTGTATCTCTTGCCTTCTGAATATTTAAGTTTATAACAAAAGCCCAGCCTAGAAAAATAACATTCTTTACTGGATTTTGAGGAGGATACAGCTGTACAAATCAAAAATGTCACCCAGATATTCTCACATTACTGTGCTCTAAACTGCTTCCAGAAGAGATCTGTCCACTGATCATTTAGTTTAGTAGTCAACAGTCCTAATTTCTTTTTAATGGTGGTGCTCTAACTGCAACTTAAGCAGGGTTATGAATCCCAACATCACTTAGGGATGGATGTATATATATGTATACTGTGTGTATGAGTGCATGTACATCTACTCTATGTGTAACATATGAACACACATTTCTATTGTCATCCTTAATAGTTAGATGTGCTCCCTATTTCCTAAGCACTTTACAAACATGAACAATTGAGACCTCACAAACCCCCCGTGAGGCACATATCACTCCCACTTTATAGATGGGAAGACTAAGACACAGCGAAATTAAGGCCAAAATTTTCTAAATTAAAATCAGGCCCAAAAGCTACATGGAGTCATTTCATTAAATTGTTTGACTTCTAAAATTGCTAACTACTAGTAGCTGCCATTCCATGGGAAATCACTGAAAGGTATGAAAAATTATCTTCTGAAAATTGGATTGCTGCTTAGTTGCCTAAACTGGTTTCTTTTCATGTTAAAAAAAATGGGTTTTATAGAAATATGTTTTTTCATTAACTGGTGTTCAGGGAAAGTTACAACACCCTGTTATTACATTTTCATTCCATTTAAACCTCTACGTTGTGTTTCATACTCTACATCTCCTCTATTTAATACTACAGAGAAGTAGAAACTTTGGAAATTTGGGGAAATTTCAGCCTGGCACTTGGAAGTTTTCCAGAAGATGAAAGGCAATTCTACCCAGAATGAACTCAGAATTTCATCTCCCCAAATCTGAAAATTTAAATTTGAGATCTAAATCATCCATGAATGCTTTATGGGATCAGGCCTGGGAGATGTGCCTAAATCACACAAGAAATTCCTAGCAGGATCTGGGGCTGGAGCCTTTGGTCTCCATCATCAGCATCTTCCTGGGCAGCTCCTGTCAATAGCTATGCCTGTGTATTTTATATACATAGACATACCACACACACACACACACTTACATATATATATAAAAATCTCACTGAATAAATGAAAGTATAATTCCTGAACACGTCCCATGTCTTGTTTTCACTTGGATGCCTGTTCCTCTGTCATTGTCCAGAGTTGCTGCTTGTACATCCATGCAGACACAGCAAAGGGCACTGGTTTGTACAGGGATGGAGTGCACAGGCTCTGGGAGCTCGGGAGCTGCACGGGCACGAGGGTTTGGCCAGCAAAGGAAAAGAAATCTCAAGCCTTTCCAAGCACTGACCTTTCCCCTTGCCCTCAAAAGCTACATGGGCACCGTAGGCGTGGTGGGTGCGTGCATTTGCCTATGCAAGGTCTGAGCAAAGAAAGAATGATAATCGAAATTTTGGGAAAGCCTGAGCAAAATATTGGGATTTTCCTAATGAAAGCCACCTAAGGGCTTGAAAATACAGATCAGATGTAGAACAAAACATATGCTCCTAGGAGTATTTCATATACACATTGACCTACTAGCAAAATTCCCAAAGGCATCTTGTTGCCAACTACGTAACAGCACAGGTTGTTTTTTTTTTTCTTTTGTTTTTTTTTTTTTTTTGTTCAGCCACAATAATACAGGAAGATAAAATACACGTTCTAACACACAACAGATCCCCCAAGTATACCACAAAAAGGTCTCCAATATTTTTTTTCAGCTCAACTAGTCCCTCCCCACACTTCCCAAGTGAAACCCAAAAATAAAATATATGTTTCCCTTATGGTGCAATTAGAAAAAAAAAAAAGCCCACTTACAGAGAATTTTCAGTTGAAATTAGATATAAAAGAGTAAACATAGCTAGTACATATTCAGTTGGCCTTTGTTGATAGAAATCTGCAGATGTCTCTATAGTTAGTAAAAGACATTTAGAGAGAGCTATAAAAGCACCTATAGTGCGATAAATAAAATCAGCGGGATTAAGAAGCACTGTTTCTGCTGCTTATTTCCAGTAGGCTCAATTATTAGTTTATGATACCCCTTTACCCATCCCGACCCCAAAAAAGTATCTTTTTTTTTCTTTTTTTCCTTTTTTTTTCCCCATTATAAACTGATTCTTGACCACTGTGGAGCCTCAAAAGTAAAGCACTTCTCAGACAGCTGGCAGTTTTCTACTTGGTTGGTCTGGAGCTGTGGAGCCACAGAGCCTTATTCCCTGACNACAAAAACTGGATTATTTTTTCTCTTTCAAGAACTAAGAGGCCATCCTGAAACAGTTTCTTTGACAGGTTCTCCAGCCCACGTTGAGTAGCCCCTTTGTTTACTTTGACCTAGAAGACAGACAGAGAAAGAAAGATGCTTACAATCCACCCTACAGCTACCCAATCGCTGCCCTACTGCTCTGGTGCCTTCTGCAAGCAAGTGAAAGCCACCAAACAGTAACTGTTCAGGTA